>CM062818.1:1332272918-1332417918 GCA_031772625.1 Pinus tabuliformis
GGTTTATTTTTAAACGAGCTTTAACCTCGCGGGTAACCTGGCTCGATTTATCCAGTCATATGATAAGAATGTCTCATATAAAAACGGCAATTTTTAGAGTTTTGCCCCACATCCTTTCTTTATGCAGTTAGGTGACGACCAATCCTACGAGTTTAAAGGGTTAGAGGTCCTAAAAATTTAAAAAAAATAAATAGTGCCCATCGCTTGCACTCCAAAAGGTTTGCATGCCCCCAGGTATAAAACAGAGTTTCAAGGTCACCCTCTATTCGAGCTGACAAAACAAACGCTTTATCAGGAAGGGTACTACCTCTTACAGGCTACCCAAAGATTGTTCTATTCGCGGTGCAAACAAAACATTTCTTCGGCGATGTCTACCGAGATAAACAAAGGTGAGTGGCGGCGCTCGCCAACTTACATAACTTTGACAAGAGAATCCTGTACTAGAATAACCCCCTCTTCCAACCACGGACGGGGGTACAGACTAGGCATATTCTCCCGCGGAAACCTACTCTATACCCGAAGTTTTCCTGCCGAAGCAGACCAGGATGCATGCCCCCTGGGTTTCAGTCATATCCCTCCGAATTACTCGCGCTCATCGGGGAGACGGACTGGAGATTGAGACACTTCTTGCGCGAGAAGACCATTTAGGGACGGTATATGACTATTTGCTATGCGTGATCCGGGAAATGAAAGCTGGTCCATGAGCTTGACCACTCTTCTTCGTGCGGAAAACACATTACTCTAAAGAGTGAGGAGACAACGGCTCCCATGCAATATATATAGTCTCGTCCAAGGAGTAGGTTATAATCCAGGGGTCCTTGAACTACCATTACGTTCATGCGAACTGTCTTCCTTCTCAATGTTATGGGCACATGGGGAAGGATCCCTAAAGGTCGACTGGTTCCTTTATCAAAGCCTGTCATATTTCTCATCTCAGGCAAAAGCGATGGCGAACCAAGCGCTTTCCAAGCAGTTGAGGAAAGGATACTCACAGAAGCCCCCTCATCTATGATGGTCCCAACCATAACCATTCTATATATTTGAACGATAATTCGAAATGGTATGCTTGCTGGTAAACGGGGTCTGCTTAGTTGATTCCAGTCGAAGGAGACAACTAGGTTCCTTGGAGGTGGGACCAAATAGACGGTTGGGTATGGCTCTGACGAACTTCCTTCTTGCGGTAAAGGAATGGGTAAATTGCCCCCATGTTCGTCGAAGTCTGTGCTTATGAAGAGAATTTGGACGGTGTCATCCTTGTTCTCCTCAGTGACTGTATCATCTGAAGATGAAACCTCTGGAGGCAAGACCGGGTCAACTGCCGCCTCGACCTTTTGACTTTCGTCTGGTATGGATCCAGATGGTTTATCTTCAATGATAGGTGCTTCAGCTGACCACTTGAGCGGGCCAGCTGGATTCTCAACTAGTGACGGACTTGGCAAGAGTTTTTTATATCTAGGAGGAAGTCGTAACGGCCAAACCGGACGATCATCCAAAACTCTTTTAGCTTCATCTAAAAAGGGACAATGGTGGACGGCATGATTGCCTTCGCACAGTTTACAGGGAAATCTAGCTTTCCCCTTTTGTTCTGGGGCTTCACTTTCACTAGTTGATGGTGTGCTTTCAACATGATCATCAGAGGTTGACGACACCGGGTTGTGCAAACGAGGAGACCAGTCCCTTAGTATCGGGGGATGCAAGGACAATCTCTATGAAAGTGGTCTCCTTTGCAAATGACACATGGCGATTTAGGCCTGGTCGGTGCAGTGTGTGGATTTTTGTTAGACGACACTCGTTTTCCCCCATTCGCCTTTGGCTCCTTCTTCTTCTTCTCTTTCTTCTTCTTTTCCTTCTTCTCCTTAGGAACTTGGCTTTTAGCTTTACCAGCTCCATCAAGCGAAGAGGAAGGAGGAGAGGAAGAATTAGAGGAAGTAGAAGGCTGGTGGGCAACTCTGGACTCGTCTAATTTTTGATTCGATTGTTCAGGAATGGTGGTGTTATGAATGACAGAGGTTGAGAAGAGCCATACAGGAAAACCAATTGTCAGTCCTGGAAGCGACAATGTGGCCATATGGGGCGCACCAACATCTCCCCAAGAGGAGAAGGGACTAGGATTTCCACCAAGGGGAATTCCTTGGTTGGTAGGCTCCATTTTCTCAATCCAAGATCAACGTAGGAAAAGGGTAATGAATATTCCGTTTAAAATAAATTTTAACACGCTTTGACACAACTTGTTTTTTCAGTTTTTAAGAGTCGAGAAAAAACAAAAGATGACTCTAGTCTCCTTCGATTTTTAATGAGCCTGAAGTGACAAGTGCTCAGATGGACCTTTTCCGTTAAAGAGTCTGAAAAGGAACGAAAGGGACTGCTCTGGAGGTCTAGGTAGAGGGAGTACCAAACCAATCGCAAAATTGCAGAATACTTTTTACGGTACGGCAGTCAATCTTCCCGAATGCTGTGTTCGGTGCATTGCGATCAGTAGGGCGGCCGACACGGCTTCCTATGGATAAAGGATTTAAGCCTATAGGGGTCTCCCAATATATAATCGACGGTACGTGGGAGCACAAGTCCGTACTAGCACTTATCATCTTAAAGTGGAGGAATCACCCAACCATCAATGAGGACAACAGTTACCAGGCTTTACGACGCCGGAATACGTCTCTAGCCTAGACCTCTAAATGTTGTGCGTTAAGTTCCAAAGCGTTGTTAGGTTCATTGAATTTATTTTAAGTTGATCTTTCTTATGAAGTTTGCCTTTTGGGTTCACCACGAGATGTAGATGTAATTCCTAAAATGCAATCTAAAGATGATAAACAAACTTTTATCTCTTTTCAACAATGAAAATCCTAGCTACTAGGGGAAAAGAAAGACACAATCTTTTCGACAAGAGCAAAGAGCACACTGTAAATGCACTTTCCTAAATCAAGCCAAACAGACTGTCATAATGAAAATGCACATGCATGTATTTGTTTTTCACTTTCTTAGTATTGATGCTGAAAAGAAAGTTGATGTACAAATCTAAATTTGCTTTCAAGCGACAAACACAAACAAGCTTCTTTTCGAAATCAAAAGGTAGAGATGATTACGACACTTTATGATTTTGAAATAAATACTCGTTTCGACACTAGAAAGTCACAAATTCAAACCAAAGGTGAAAGTAAAAGCATAATCGACTATCAACAGCAAATAAACTTTCTCCTATGATCAAAATCGACACTTGCGACAGATCTAAATCAAAGGATGACAGTACGATTATTATACTTTTGCAATGGAAAATTGTAAACGACTCAACAAACACATAAAAACATCTACAGTTCTTTTGTACAAATGAGGCGGAATATCAGTAAGGAAAAGGGGTTTGAAACAGTCATATACTGATCACAGGCTGCAAAAATCAGAGACAAAACTGAAAGAATGAAGCAAAGAACCTCAGCTGCACAGGGCTAGGCTGATCAGCGCACCTGTTACACAGAGAAACTGCATTGCAGCGCAGGTTTCCCTCTCGGGAAGTGCGTTGAAATGCAGAACCTCTTCACAGTGCCTGCGCTGGGGCAGAGACGAGAATTCTATCCGGGTTCTGGGTCACAGTTTGCAGTTTAATCTTTGGTTTTTGGCCGAGTAAAAGCAATCAGTAATGCACAATCAGAGGTAGATCTAAGGGGGGTCTAAGAGCTATCACAAGGGCAATCAGTTAGTCTATGAATCAGCTGTTCAAATCATAAACAGATCCAGCGAATGGATTGAAGTAGCAGATATCTACTTTGCATTTGTTAATGGCAAATGCAGTTCGATTGCTACTTATAAGTTTATGAAACAAACAACAAGAGAAACACAAACAAACTAATTAGACTTGATCTCCAGCGGAGTCGCCATTTTGTTATCGGGAAAAGTGTCTATTTAGAACTGCTCTATCCCACTAAGGTGTGACAGCTACCTTAGAAACAAACAGAGAAAACTACTTTTGTATCTCCTTTATGAACTATAAACAAAGAGGAATAGGAAGAACCAACCTGTGTCTTGCGCTAGTCCTTTGATCCAATCTCTCTCCTCTTTGACAGCTTCCAGCTACCTGCTCCCTTACTTGCCCAGCTTCACCAAGTACCTGTAAGATCATAGAAGAGGGAAACTATACAAAGACATGGATTTATATTCATAAATAACTTAGGATCGGATTTAAGTTAACCATACAAATGTAACAAGCATCAATGATACAAAAGCATGGAGAAGAAACTCAAATAGTTTTTATGGATATACAAGAAGATCCAGGAGGAGTTACAACCGATGATTCCTGACCCAGCATCAACCTCCTAGCAAAGAAGTCCCTTCTTCACCCCCAACAAAGCATAGATCACCCAATTCTCTGATATGTATCACAAAACCAACAACAATTCCTTACAATGTGCAAAATTCCAGCCTCTGGATCTCTGGGATGAGGGATCCATATATAGATGTATGCAAGGAGGATGAGTCAGCTCATGATTTGATTAGTGGCTTCTCCCTGTCAGTTCTTGCTTCCACTTGGACACTGAAAGCCTCTTACTCATCCTTGGTCGAATTCAGTGAGGCAAGTGTCATTGGAGAAGATTCTGGAAGCTTCCATTGTCTCTCCACCTCGCAGAATGACACTGCCATTTGCCATTTCCGCTCAACGCGCCGTGGTAGTTCATTTAGGTGCATTGAAACGCACCTAGCTAGTGGACTTAGGTGCTATGCAACGCACTTAGCTAGTGGAGCAGCTGAAATGATCCCGTTTTGACTGATTCTGAGCAGTTTCTGGTTGAGAACTTCAGGGAGAAGCTGTAGTTGTAATTTGTTGACCTTGTTCCTTTAGGGGTTGGAACAACACTTTTAGGGACTTAGGAGCCCTTGGTTTATGGAAATTTTATGCTTAGAGCTGTAAGGCAAAAAAATGTCTATAACACTCCTCCTTTTCTTGCACTACCTGCTTCCACTGTTGCTCTAATTGTTTGACATTCAGAAGAAATATTGGTACACATTATGTAACCAGGTTGGCGCCACACATATTTTCGTTGATGGGTTTAATTATGTTGTTTATTGATGTCAATGTTATCATTGTTTCCCTTTCTACTTACTTCAACTGAGAATCCCAATTTGTGAAAATGATGTCTTTGTGAGATTCCTCCAGTTTCGGCAGATCAACCTTTCTCCCATCCTCTGATTCTTTCCAGGAGATAAAGTCATAAATCCTTTCAAGGATTTCATCATACTCAATTCTCATGTCAACAACTTGGTTCTTTAGCTTATCATTGGTTTCACAGTAGTAAGGACTTATCTACGAAATCTTCTGGAAATGTACTTCCTTCTGTTGCATTATTTTGGAGTTAAGACTGAGCACTTCCTTTATGAACTCATCGATTTGCAGATTATCCTTAAACTTATATGTTATATCATGTATCCATGCATCTCTTTCTACTAGGTTTGCCTGATGTTGGATTCACATTTGTTCAAATTCCTGCTGGAGCTGGGCTACTTGTAATTCTGCTTGTTGATTGGATTTTTCCTAAGCTAATTGTTGTTCTAATAGCATAATTTTTTGTTCTTTTTCCTTAAGCAACATTTGGACCTCTGTGGCTTTGTCAATAGTTGTTGTGGCATAAGATCTTGTGTATTGTGACAATTTTTAGATATTTTCAGATGGGTCCATTAGCGATTCCTTCCAAACGATGTCCATTGGTTCACTTTCAGAAGTTGTAACAGTTACAGTGTCTAGATTTCTTTTCTTCCTTTGTCTCTTGACTACAAATTTGTGGGTGGGAATAATATAAAATACATCTAGTGGAGGTATTTCTTCAACTCTCAAAACAATTACTGAAGTGTCCATAACAGGAATGATTTCAACATTTTGAGTGTCCTTAGCTCCTTCCTCTATTGTTTCTAGATTTGACTTGTGCTGGATTTGCTTAGGAGTCTATATCTCAGATGTTTGCTCAGGGTTTGAATCCGTGTGAAGCTTCTTGTTGAACTGTTTCCTTTCCTATTCTAAGTCAATGATTGGGCTCCTTACCGACTGGGTTTATGCAGAGAAAATTTTTGCTTTTTTCTTGGTTGAAATTTTCTCGGTTGTTTCCTCTGTAGTTCTAGCTGTGTCCTTTTAGACTCATTATTTGCATGTCTTCCTCCATTTTGAGATTGTTGCTCTGAGTGCTCTGACTCATGCATAGATATCTCTTGGGTTTCTTCTTCAGACTGTTCTTTGGCGTTGTCATCCAAGCTTACACTGGGAGTTCACTCCCTTATTGGTTCTATCTGTAATAGGTCCAATGGTACCTTAAATAATATTTTCTCCTTATACACATGGAAAGCTTTAAGATCATCTGGTGTAAAAAGTTCCGATGCCAAATGAAACACTTGTGAGTATGTTTCTGCCTGTAAGAAGAGGTCATCAAAGGGGTCCCCTTCATGGGTGAATGGTTTTACTTTCACCATAGTAGTAAACTTCTTAACAGTGTCGCCCGAGTCATACTGCCTTCCTGGAAATGTAGCTAATTTCAGAGATTTAATAATCTCGGCTTCTTTCCTGCATGTCCAAGATCATGTGGCACAAATGCACCACATCATAATGGAAATGTGCGCAAATGGCCTTCTTATCTTCTTTCATTCCTCTGCTTAATCCACCTTCCGCTACTATTTGGTAGGCTATTTCTCTGGCTAATAATTTGTGGGGGACATAATATGGGAGAACATGCAGTGAAGTAATGCTCCCAAATACTCTAATATAGGTGAATGTCTCCTCCCCAAACCATCTCACTACTCGAAATATATCCACTTTAGCCTCTTTAGAAAACCTAGGGGTGGTTCTATTGTATATTTGTTTATGGATGGGTAGCATGACTGCTTAACAAATTTTGTAAAAATGAGGGTGAAACTGAGATTCCCACAAAGTATTATGGTACACATGGATAGGAAGCGGGTCTTGAACAATCCACTTCCATCCCATAATGGGAAATTTAGAATTAAAATAGATTGCACCCATTACAAAAGCACTCATAAAAAATGGGGGATAAACCCTTAAAGAGGGATTTATTTTTCTCCTATATTCCATAACAGCCTTTGCTAAATTATTTGAGAAAATTTGAGTCCAGTTCATTATCGTTTCATTCACGACTACATCTATTAATGGGAGCCATTCCAGGGAAAACTTGGTGCTGTCAGGTTTACCGAACAATCTACATAGAATTGCTGCTATGAAACTAGAAGGGGAAGAAATGGATACCATAGAGTACATACCTATTTTATCCCATTTAAGCTTGCCTTCGTTTTTTTTCCAGGTTTAGGTGAAATCTTCTCAGTCTTCATTGTCCTTGGAAAATTGCTCAAGAAATTGTTTGTTGTAGAGCTTCTGCGGCTCTGGTAACTGGTACATGATTCGTACGGTTGTCTGCTGAAAAAGGCCCCATGACCTCTTGCCTGTGATTCCTGAATGTTCGGTTTGCAATGTCTGCCTCATCAATTACCCACTTGAGCATGTTAGAATATGGGATTATCTTTGGTCGTGAAGCTATGCAGTGCAGGAAAGAGCATGCCATCTCGAAATAGGAGGCATCATATGACTCCTGGGAATCCGCCGTGGCCTTGGTTTCTCTTCTTCTAATAAGTTGTACATAGCCTCCCAGGTTGTAGTTCCTCTGTCTTTGCTACACGTGGTATCGGAGAAAAGAGGAATCATTTTTTATTTCTTGGACACAACTGCCTTCCCCTTCTTTCCCATTGTTTCCAACAATGCTCCCTATAGATTTTTCCTGAGATGGAGCAAAGCAGAAGTTATTGGATAAACACAAGTAAGAATGAAAATGAGAATGAATGATACCGATAACCTAAAAAGGTGACAAGAAAGGAGTTTTAATAAAACGCAGATGAAAAGATATTGTATCACGTCGAGCCGCTTTTTATCATAAATGTCATTAACCTATATTAAATAGCCACTAATAGTCCCTTATCACTGCTTTTATTTCTCATTAATGTATCACATCATAAAACGGGAAGGATGGCTTTAAAAGTGGTGGACATAAGTTGCGAGAATGCCAATTTTACAATTGCGATGCAATGTCGCAAATCACATTTCGCATGTTTGATTGTGTGCTTTCTTAAAGTTCCTTAAGTTCTTGTGGGATGCGAGATGCGGGATAAGGAATGTGTTCTTTATTATTTAAATATTTACCTTATAAAGAACTTTTCATCACGCGATGGAATTTAATCATCATTTTATGATATTGGGTTCTATCGGGTCTGGTCTTATATCGCATTTCGCAACGCGCAGTTCGTAAGATTTCAGACCTTTCTTAAGTGTTCCAACGTGATGTGATAAGGTTGACCATCTCATCGCAATATCACATTTATCAAGTTTCAACATGCTTTGTGAGAGTGTGCCCTTTGTGAATGACGATATGCGATACGGACATTATTTGAATAGGAAATTCCTTAGGTCCTTTTTTTAAATAAAAAGCCTAATGATATTTAAGTTAATCATGGTGATTCTTTTAATCACTTTTCACAATTTTTGCTTGTTAATAAGGCTTTTGACATACTTGGTCGAGTGAGTGGTATGCAAAAAGGAGAGGATGGCTAGCTTTCAAAGGGATTTGACATGATATTTTGCTTTATTCAAAAAATCTTAAAAGAAAGTGTCTAAGTGCTAAAATTATTTTTTCAAGGATTTTATCATGGGTCCCCATTTATTAATAGAATATTATCTATTATACCAATAAATGGGGGGTTGTTGAATAGCACAACAATTGGCAATTTTCTAGAAGAACTAGTTATCTTTGACAGTTTTTTGAAATTTCTAAAAACTTCCAAAATAAAGGTACTTCAAAAAAATAAAAATACATGAAATAAAGGATAAGTAACATTTCACTAAATTAAAAAAAATCTACTTAATTACCATCCATTTGATTATCCTCTTCAATATGAAAATTGCTTTGTCTACATCAGTCATTACTTGGTTTTAAAGATAAAAACAAGGGACTCTCGCAAATTAGCTTTTAGATGTACTCAGTTGTCATAGGTAGAGCCTCTACTGCCAGCAGGCATCCATAGCCTCAATAGGGTTTACTTTTTAACCAGCAATGATTCAGTATCCCATCTAGGTCAGAGTGCAATTTTTAAGATAAATTCATATTCATATACTTACTTTCTTTCTCATTTTTTTCTAAACAATTTCGTTTTCTTAAAATTTTCATTTTCTTGTTAAAGGTCATTGTCTTGGTTTGGTGGCCAAAATTGACAATTCCATTCATTGGTTGTAACTTTAACTGAACGAGTTGGCTCGTGATGGGACCCCTTGTCTTTTGATTAACATAATCTCAAGCCATTACCCTATTTTGGTATGAAGAATTGGTAATATCAGCTTGTCACTTCCCTATGATCATGGTAAGTCGACTCTTGATGAGACCTCTTATCCTTTAAGTTTAAGCATATTTTAGAACTACACTCTAAAAATCGAAAGCTCACTAGATGGGGAGAATCATTGACTCCTTAAGAGTTTCTAGATGACAATTATAGAGTTAAAGATGGTTCTCTTTAGAGAGTCCTTGCTTTGTTATAGATACTTTTCTTAACTAATGGTAGAACAAAGGTTCTTTTAAAAAGTTGAGTTTTACCAAAGGACAACTAAGTTTGGTAGAGGACAAGCAATTTCAGAGAGATAGAACTTAGCTTATCTTTCAAATGTAAAAATTATCTTCTTAACAATCTCTACTTACACAAGTGAAAAGTCAAAATATAAAAGAGACTATTTACAAAGGCCAAAAGTAAATGCTACTTCAACTTTTATTTTCCTAAAAGGTAAAAGCAGTAATATACAATGAATAGAAAGATTATCTTCCATGATTTTTTTCAGAATCTGCCCATTAACAGGTAGAGAATGTGTCTTTCCTGATAAATATTGCAATAAAAAGTTTGATGGGCTTATTTGTTCGACAATTTGAAATGGGACAAGCCACATTCTTTGGAATTTGGAATGCTTACCTTTTTCCTCATGTGCTTTATCCCATTTCAATACCAGGTCCTTGAGCTGAAAGGATTTTGAGCTTACAAAATTTGCATCAAATGAAGATTTGACTAACTATTGATGATGTGCATGTGTGATTTTGGCCTTTTCCCTTTCTTCTTCGAGCTTAAGGATTTGTGATTGTCTTACTTGCATAAAAGAGGAAGGGGTTTCTTCAATAAATTGAACTAGGGATAGAGAGGGAATAGATACATTGTAGGGAGGATAACTTCTTTCCCATAGACCAAATTAAAAGGAGAAGTGCCTATTGAGGCCTTATGTGTTATTCAATCTTCCCATAGAGAAAATATTAAAGATTTGTGCTAGTTTTTCTGACCTTGATCAATGGTTCGTTTGATGATTCTTATGAGATTTTTTTTGTAGATTTGGCCAAGCCATTTCCCTGAGGATAATATTTAGCATAGTTTTTAAGTTTAAAACCTCTTTTAAGAGAAAATTATATCATAACATTACATGTAAAATAAGATGCATTATCAAACATGAGGGCAGATGGTAGACCAAATCTGGTAATAATAAACTGATCAATAAATTCAATGACTTTTTCATAATTGGCTACCTTAAGTGGAATTTCTTCCACACACTTTATGAAATAATTAGTTGTAATAAGGATATATTTATTCCACTTTGAAGAGTGAGGAACGATGTCACCTACTATGTCCAGTCCCCATTATTCAAATGGTTGTTCAATGTTGATTGGCTGCAATGGTAATGCGGATTTCCTCTGTCTCCCAGCAATTGCTTGACAAACTTTACATTTCCTTACATAATTGTGTGCATATTTAAATAAGGTTGGACAATAATAGCCATCATGCAGGATTTTATGTGTAGTTGTGTCCCATCCAAAATGTCCACCAGTTGGTCCATCATGGAGCTCTTGCAAAACCTTTTTTGCGTTAGATTTTTCATGACATCTAAGAAAAACATAATCATAATTTATTCTAAACAACACATTATTGATGATTTGATATTGTCTAGATTTTAACCTCAAATCTCTTTTTCTTTTGTAACTTAGTTGTGTAGGGGCATATCCATTTTTCAAATAAAATATGATATCAACATATTTGGATTTAGTGTCGTTGATGATTAGCTCATATACTTGTATATCATCACCTAAATCTTGTAGTGCTTGTAAGTTGGATGCTCCTGCTAACATTCTGCAAAAACCTTGACCTTTTACAGTTTCGGTTGGTTTGATCTCAGTGTCATATTCTTGCAGTGTTGTTACCCAATTTGCCCTTTTCTCACCTACATCTCTTTGTATTAATAAAATTCTCACTATTGATAACGAGACTACTTGGTGTGAGTTTTGAGGAGAAAGGCTTTGAAATGCTTTATTGATTTGAAAACAATGAAAACTTGTTTTTCAACATCTGAATAGTTTAATTCAACCCCTTGCAAATTGGAGCTAAAGAAAGAAATTGGTGCTTCGGCTTTGTCATCATTGACCTATGTTAATATAGCTGCATATGATTTCTCAGAAGCAAAGGTATATAAAATGAAATGATTAGAAAATTTCAGGGTTGCTAGTGAGGGAGCATTTATGATTGCTTGTTTAATCAGATCAAAGGCTTCATGCTCAGTATGTCCCCATTTAAAAAGAGAATTTTTCTTAATCATAGATTGGAGAGGTAAAACAATTCACGAAAAGTCAAGGACAAATATTTTGACAAAATTTATCTAACCTAGGAAAGATTGCATGGATTTCTTGTTATGAGGTAAAGGGATTTCAAAAATTTCTCTTATCCTATCAGGATCAATGTGAATTCCTTCTTTGGATACAATAAATCCAAGGAGTTTTCCTTCACTTAAAGCAAAGAAATATTTCTTGGGATTGAGAGAAATTCCATACCTTTGACAATGCTCAAAGATTTGTTTTAAATCCTTTAAATGATTACCACGCCTTTTGAGTACATAGTTATATCATCTAAATAAATTTCCACTAATTTATTAACTAAGACTTTAAAATATATGTGCATGGCTCTTTGAATGCGGCACTAGCACTGATTAACCCAAATGGCATCTTTTGATTGGAATAGGTGCCCCATTTGGTTCGAAAGTTAGTCTTTAGCCGGTCATCTGGATGTACTAGAATCTATTTGTAACCCGAGAATCCATCTAGAAAAGACATTAGTTCTGAGCCTGCAACTGATTACATTATCTGTTCCATAGGAGGTAATGGGAAATTGTCCTTCTGACAAGCTTTGTTGAGATTACGAAAGTCTATACATATCCGAACATCACCATTCTTTTTTTTTACGGGAACAAGTTTGGAAACCCATCTTGAGTGCCTAACAGGAAAGATAATTTTGACTTTGAGCAGCTTATTCAATTCAGATTTGATCTGATTTTCTAAATTTGGATGGATCTTTCTTAGATTTTGCTGCATAGTTTTTTAATCAGATATCATGGGGATGGTATGTTGAATTATGGAAGTGTCATATGTCTTAAGTTCTTCATAGTTCCAAGAAAAGACATTCTTGTATTTCTTCAACAAATGAATGAAGGTTGATTTTTCATTTGGTGTAAGACCAAGTCCTAGATTGATATTCTGAGGCTTAAGGTCAGTTCCAAGATTAACTACTTCAAACCTCAAAGTTGAACTTTGGAGTTTTGAGTTAGTGGGCTTTTTGAATATGTCCTTGATATCATATAAGTCCTCCAGCTTAACCAAAGACTTAGGTATGGAATTCATAGTCATTTCTTGCTTAAGCTGGCAGTCATGTTGATCTTCATCTATTATATGGTCGTCATAAGAGCCTTCAGATGTTATAAAACTTATGATATCTGAATCATTATTAAAGATTTGCCAATTTATGATATTGTTAGGAATAGAGGGCCTAAAAATCAATTCAATAGAAAAGCGATCAGAGCTATAATCTCCTGGTGGAATGAACTTGGATGCAACATTAGCCAAAAGATCGGCACTTGCATTTTGGATTCTTGTGATAGGGGAAATATTAAATGCTGTAAAGTAAGAAGTGAGGTCCTAGACTAATGATTGATAATTTTTCAAATGTCCAAACAAACAATGTATAGTATTTATTACCTGTTTTATCACAATTTCCGAATCTACAAACACTTGAAGATGTTTGATATTAAGGGTGATGGATTTATATAGACCTTGAACCAATGCTTCATATTCGGTAGTGTTTTTTGTGCATTCAAATTCAAGCCTACATGCTAACATAGTTTTTTTTCCCTTCTGGGCTAACTAATATGAATCCTGCTCCATCTCCATTATTATATTTGGATCCGTCAAAAAATAATTTCCAAAATAAAGAGATAACTATAGGTTTATCTACAAAATTTATACACTTAGAAACATCTGTTTGAGAATAATTTTCAATTTGCGATATAATATAATTTTCCAAGAAGGGTGAAGTATTTGCATTAAAATTTCCTATAAATGATTCAACTGAGTAGTTTCCGATGATATTGTTGCTATATGTGACTGGCTCATTCTCTCCCTCTAATTCTGTAATGATATACTTTTGATGTTTTTCATGGTCAACCCTTATTTGATTTGGCTTGCCATTATAGGGAAGCCACATGTGGGACCAATCAGTTGCAAAATAGCCATGAATCTTTTCTGACCAGTCTCTGCTAAGGATTAAGCCATAGAACTTGGGGATATCAACCATAAGAATGTCAATGACTTGACATGCTTTCAGGTTTGATGAGAGTCTAATAGTGACTTGATTGAGTTCTACTATAACTTCGACTTGGGATTGGTCTAACTGCATAATGCAAACAATAGATTTTTGGGGCTCCAAATTTAATTTTGCACAAACTGTTCTTGGTAGGATGTTGGATGAAGCTCCAGAATCGACTAAACAATTGTGTAGATTCTTGTTGAAAACTTCAAAAGTTAAAAGAAATGGAGGAGTATGGGATTTGGATCTTCCTCCTATTAGAGCAATATAAGTAGGACCAATTCTGTCTAATGAGGTATTAGGAGGCCTTCCCATTTCTTGGGCATCTTGCAAGATTACAGTAGCAGGAAGAAGAGAAGTAGGGGCTGCTTTTATATCTTTGAGAAATATCTTCTATTGATGTTTTAACTTGATAACCTCATGGAATGTGATGTTCACCCTAGTCTTTTTCATATCTTCTGGTATGTTGTCTTCCATTTCATCGGAGACTAGTAGGGTTTTAGCTGAAGCTGAAGAATTTGTTTGAGGAGTGATTTGAGTGGATTTAGACGTATATTTATTACCTATTACTTTGTCTTTGGGAGTCAGAGTGGACACCTTCTACTTTGGATTTGTTTGTGGCAAATCAACAAGGATTATACTCTTGGTCGCAATAGGTAGTGCTTCTTGTGCTTCTTCATTAGGAAGAATAAAATCCCACATTCCTTGTAACTCGACTACTTCTTCATCATCTGTTTGTTCTTCAACTGTTGATACTTCTTCTTCCTCCACATTTGATTTAGCATTTGATATGGTGCTTGGAGGCTTAGTATCAGAGGAGGGATTTCTTTTTTATGGTCTAAAATATTTCTTTGAGGAAGTCTCTGCTACCTGTTTCTTGATATCAACCATTTCATTGGACATGGTTTTAAGGACATTTTGTAGACCTTCAAGATCAAAAGGATCTTTAGGTGGTTTTTTCTTGGATTCGTCCCTAAAAGTTACTTTCTTGGATTTTCGTTCTTCTAATGCATTCTTCTTATCTAAAGCTAAAATACATTTTTCTACAGCTATGGATTCTTTCATGTTTTCTGCCAAATTTGGTTTGGAAACTCTATCGAAAAAAATAGTTGTGTTTGAGGGAAGGGAAGAAATTTACCATTCGTTTTGGACTTCATCACTAGGCTTAGATGCCATTGGGATTTTATTCAATAACCTGTTAAAACGTGAATTGAATTCCTTAATCGATTCCCTAGGTTCATCTTTCAAGTTGGAGAGATCGTTGATAAGAGTAGTCATTGATCTGTCATCTCCAAACTTGGTTAGGAACTTCTCTTGAAAGGCATCCCAACTATTAATGGAAGTCGATGGTAATGAAAAGTACCATGATCCTACTTATCCTTGTATGCTATAGGGGAATAATCTTACAACTTCATCTTCTTCCACTACTTTGTTGAGTTTTATGGACAACATAAAATTGTTTATGTGTTCTTCAGATGGTAAGCCATCATTAGGATTGAACTTTGGTAACCATTTTTCTAGATGGGTAGGCAATGGATGTAAGGGTCCCGCCATCTGAACAGCTCCTGGATTTGCCCATGGCCTTTGTGGGTTTTGAGCCATCATAGGTATTTGTGTAGAGGAATTTGTTCCTGTATTTGAAGGTCATTGGGTAGAGGAAGCTTGTGCTCTAGTACCAATGTAAACCACAATCTAGAGTTGTGAGGCAGAAGGTTGATTTTGTGATGAAGTGGATGGAATGAATGAGGATGTTTTACGTGATGATGAGAGAACCTCACTATGTGATTCATATTGTGTCTTCTTAGCACTCTTACGGTTTGGTAGAAGGAATCCAAATGGGGCGACCCAAAATTTTCACTCTGTGCTCTAGTTAGCCTTTGAGATGAGGGAAACTGAGAAGAAAGACTAGCCTGGAATAACTCAGATTCTTCTTGAGATATTTAAACCCCTTTAGCTTATGGATCAAAGACTGGTCTTAAAGGGTTTCTACAAAAGAAGATTGATCTGAATTTTTTGAGATCACAGTAGTGGGTTCTAAAGTTTTCTTTATAACTCCTCGCTTAGGATTTGGAGATTTGGAATGCGATCAATAATTTTGGAGGAGATGGTGAGGGAGTTTTACTCTTAGAATGGCCTATTGATTTGAATTTACTTGCCATTCATAATTATTCCTTTCTTCTAGCACCAAAACATTGAAGCCTTGAAAATCATTGCGACAACATGGGGGAAAACCACCCGGTCTAAACCTTGGTTAGCAGCTCCTTTTCCATTTGGTGTAGTGGCTCCAACTAGGGATAATGGCACCAGTTTCCCATAAAATATTTTGATAGTGTTGGTGGGGAGATATATGATGTAACGGGAGAATAGATGAGATAAGTGTAATCTAATCTAACTATTAAACACATGCATATATCCTAGTTTGACACTATTTAACTATAAATATACCCTAGAATTAAATAAAATATGTGATCTACAATGATGTCCTACAACAATTGGTAATATAGATCATTCAACTACAATAAGAAGTGAAATCATTTAACAGTAATCGTTTTGGATAAATAGTTAGACAAAGCGATTATGAATGATATATTGCATATAAAATCATTCATGTATTCAAAATAAAGTTAAAGACTGCATCATTCAAAAGTTAAATAATGCTAAACTCTAATTCATATTTTCACACATAAAACAATTTAAAGAAGAGTTATTTCCTGATACATAAATAAAACAAAATCATAAGATAAAATTACCATATATGACGAGTCCTACTCATGTGTTTGAGCAATATTAATCCAATCTCAATCAATCCAACACATTTAAGAGTACAAAAATGCATTTCAGTAGAGTATGTTAGATATTTGAAATAAAATAGATCCTCTTCCATTCATTCCATCAAAACCTCCTTAAAAGTACAAAAGTGAAATGTTTCGAAGAATGTTTCTGATAAAAATTTTGGACCCCTCTCTATATGCATGAGAGGTGTTTAAATACTAACTATACGTCCTAAAATAGATTATTACAAAAAATAGTTGAGGAGGTTTAAACGACCTTCCTCAGATTATGAAAAAATAAAAATAAACTAAATGACTAACTCCTTTGTCCATGATCTCTGAGATCACATTTATCTATCATAGGCTTGAGCTGAGTCTGTTGGGCGATCGTAGATTTTAATTGCGCAGCAAGTATAGTGCCCGTTAGTGCTGGCACCATATTTTGTGTAGAGGTTATTAAGCACCTCAAAGTCATCCACTGATTGTATGGTTTCACTAGAAACTACAAGTATGCTTCCCATTTCAGCCTGCTTAGTTGTCTGATCACCTCCTCCTTTTCCTGCACTTCCTGCATCCATTGCTTCTCTAACTATTTGACATTTTGAATAAATCCTGGTACACATTTTGTAACCAGGTTAGCGCCATGCATATTTTCGTTGATGGCTTCAATTATGTTGTTTGCTATTGTCGTTGCTATCGTTGTTGGCCTTTCTGCTTGCTCTAGTTTCGACAGATCAACCTTTCTCCCATCCTCTGATTCTTGCCAGGTGATAAAGTCAGAAATCCTTTTAAGGATTTCATCATACTCAAGTCTCATGTCAACAACTTGGTTTGTTAGCTTATCATTGGTTTCACAGTAAGGACTTATCTGCGAAATCTTCTGGAAAAGTACTTCCTTCTACTGCATTAGTTGGGAGTTAAGACTGAGTGCTTCCTTTATGAACTCATCAATTTGCGGATTATCCTTAAACTTATCTTTTATAGCTTGTATCTGTGCATCTCTTTCTGCTAGGCTGGCCTGATGTTTGATTCCCATTTGTTCAAATTCCTACTGGAGCTGGGCTACTTGTAATTACGCTTGTTGATTATATTTTTCCTAAGCTAATTGTTGTTCAAACAACAAAATTCTTTTTTATTTTTCCTTAAGAAGCATTTGGACCTCTGTAGCTTTGTCAATAGTTGTTGTGGCATAGGCTCCTACGTATTGCGACAATTTTATGAGATTTTTAGATGGGTCCATGGGCGAGTCCTTCCAAACAATGTCCATTGGTTCATTTTCGGAAGTTGTAACAGTTACAACATCCAGATTTCTTTTCTTCCTCTGTCTCTTGACTACAAATTTGTGGGTGGGACTATAAAATACATCTAGTGGAGGTATTTCTTCAACTCTCAAAACAATTTCTGAAGTGGGCATAACAGGAATGATTTCAACATTTTGAGTGTCCTTAACTCCTTCCTCTGTCGTTTCCAAATTTGAATTGTGATGGCTTTGCTTAGGAGTCTGTATCTCAGATGTTTGCTAAGGGTTTAAATCTGTGTGAAGCTTCGTGTTGAACTATTCCCATTCCTGTTCCAAGTCAATAATTGGGCTCTTTCCTAAATGTGTTGATGTAGAGACAATTTCTGCTTGTTGAAGTTGCCTCGGTTGTTTCCTCTGTAGTTCCAACTGTGTCCTTTTCAGACTCATTATTTGTATGTCCTCCTCCACTTTCAGATTTCTTCTCTGAGTGCTCTAACTCATGTGTAGATCTCTCTTGGGTTTCTTATTCAGAGTGTTCTTTGGAGATGTCATCCAAGCTTATACTGGGAGTTGGCTACCTTATTGGTTATATCTGCAATAGTTCCAATGGGACCTTCAGTAATCTTTTCTCCCTCTACACATGGAAATCTATAAGATCATCTAGTGTAAAAAGTGTTAATTTCAAATGAAACACTTGTGATTATGTTTCTGCTTGTAGGAAGAGGTCATCAAAGGGTCCCCTTCATGGGTGAATGGTTTTACTTTCACCATAGTAGTAAAATTCTTAACAGTGTCGTCCGGGTCATACTACTTTTGTGGAAATGTAGCGAATTTCAGATATTTAATAATCTCTACTTCTTTGCATGCATGTACAAAATCATGTAGCACAAATTCCCCACATTGTAATGGAAATGTAAGCTAAACGGCCTTATTTTGTTCTTTTAGTCCTCTACTTCATCCACCTTCCCTTGTTGTTTGGTAGGCTATTTGTGTGGCCAATAATTTGTCGGGGATGTAATTTGTCAATAAAGCAATGCTCCCAAATACTCTGATATAGATGAATGTCTCCTCCCCAAACCATCTGGCTACTGGAAAGATATCCACTTCAGCCTCTTTAGAAAACCTAGGGGTGGTTCTATTGTATACTTCTTTATGGATGGGTAGCATGACTCCTTGACAAATTTTGTAAAAATGGGGGTGAAACTGAGATTCCCACAAAGTATTATGGTACACATGGATAGGAAAAGGGTCTTGAACAATCCACTTCCATCCCATAATGGGAAATTTAGAATTAAAACAGATTTCATCCATTACAAAAGAACTCATAAAAAATGGGGGATAAACCCTTAAAGAGGGATTTATTTTTCTCCTATATTCCATAATGGCCTTTGCTAAATTATCTAACAAAATTTTAGCCCAGTTCATTATCGTTGAATTCATGGCTACATCTATTAATGGGAGCCATTCCAGGGAAAACTTGGTGCTGTCGGGTTTACCGAACAATCTACATAGCATTGTTGTTGTGAAACTAGAAGGGGGAGAAATAGATGCAGTATAGTACATACCCATTTTATCCCATTTGAGCTTGCCTTTGTTTGGTGTCTAGGTTTGGGTGACGTCTGCTGGGTCTTCATTTTCCTTGGAAAATTGCTAAAGGAACTGTTTATTGTAGAGCTTCTATGGCTCTGGTAACTGATACATAATTCATAGGCTATTTGTTGAAAAAACCCCTTGACCTCTTGCTTGTGATTCCTTAATGTTCGGTCTACAATGTCTTCCTCGTCAATTACCCACTTGACCATGTCAATACATGGGATTATCTTTGGTTGTGCAGCTATGCGGTGCAAGAAAGAACATGATGTCTCGAAATAGGAGGCATCAGATGACTCTTGGGAATCTTTCGTGGCCTTCATTTACAGTGACCTTGGGTGCTCTTCTTCTAATAAGTTGTACATAGCCTCCCAAGTTGTAGTTCCTCCATCTCTGCTACATGTAGTATCAGAGAAAAGAGGAATCATTTCTGATTTCTTGGGCACAACTGCCTTCCCCTTATTTCCCATCGTTTCCAACAATGCTCCCTGTATATTTTTCCTGAGATGGAGCAAAATAGAAGTTATTGGATAAACACAAATAAGAATGATAATGAGAACTTGAAAAGGTGACAAGAAAGGAGTTTTAATTAAATGAAAATGAAAAGATATCGTATCACGTGAGCCATATTTTATCATAAGTTCCATTAACCTATATTAAATAGCCACTAATGGTCCCTTATCGATGCTTTTATTGCTCATTAATGTATCTCATCGCAAAACAAGAAGGATGGCTTTGAAGGTGGCAGACTTAAGCTGCGAGAATGTCGATTTTGCAATTGCGATGCAATGTCGCAAATCACATTTCGCATGTTTGATTGTGTTCTTTCTTAAATTTCCTTAAGTTCCTGCGGGACGTGAGATGTGGGATAAGTGGTGTGTTCTTTATTATTTAAAGCTATTTACCTTATAAATCACTTTTCATCAGAAGGCAGACTTTAATCATCATTTTATGATATTAGGTTCTATAGGGTCGAGGCTTTTATTGCATTTCGCAACATCGCGCAGTTCGTAAGATTTCAAACCTTTCTTAAGTGTTGCGACGTGATGCGATAAGGTTGACCGTCTCATCGCAATATTGCATTTTGCAAGTTTCAACATTCTTTGTGAGAGTCCACCCTTTGAGAATGACGATATGCAATACGGTCTTTATTTTAATAGCAAATTCCTTAGGTCTTATCTTTTTTTTAAATAAAAAGCTTAATGACATTTAAGTTAAGCATGGTGATTCTTTCAATTTATTTTCATGAATTTTTCTTGTTAATAAGGCTTTTGACACACTTGGTCAAGCGGTATGCGAAAAGGTGAGGATTTCTAGCTTTCAAAAGGTTTTGACTTGATATCTTGCTTTATTGAAAAAAGCTTTAAAAAAAGTGTCTAAGTGCTAAATTTTTTTTTCAAGGATTTTATCATGGGTCCCCATTTATTAATAGAATATGATCTATTATACCAATAAATGGGTGGGTTCTGGAATAGCACAACAAGTCTTTGGGAATGAAACTTGAGACCACCTCCGCCCTGGACTTCGAAATCCATCCGAAAAACCAAAGCTCAAAATCAAGATAAGCATCCCAACATACCATGACATCCAGAAAAAGGCAAGGCTAGGCTGAAAACCATTGTCATAAGCCAACAAAACCATGCCATCGACAACAAGAGAACCATACACCAACATGAAACACCATCAGGGAAAATTTTAGGGGCTAGTATTCATAGGTGGGCTAATTTTCCATGCTTTTTCCAAAAAAAGATTCGCCAATTTCCATTTTTTCTAAAAATGATTTTCCCAAATTTTATAGTATAAAATTATTTTACCTTAAAATTCGCCAGAGTTTTGTAAAGACTATATAAAACCATCAAAAATTTGAAAATTTTTACAAGAATATCATCAAACGTTTTATAGTTTGTATGTTTGAGACTAGCAAGGTTCGCTAACGTTTCTAAACTTTAAGATATATTTTCATCCTTAAAATTTTCACTGAACGCCATGCATGCCCAAACAAGTTAGGAAATCAGACATGAAAATGGTTACTTGCAAGTATTCCTGGTGAAGCTGCTTTATCCTGATTTCCTTTCCTTCATCCTTCCTTTCCTTCCTTTCCCTTTGCTTGCTTTCCATTCCTTGATCCAAAACTAGAGTGCTCCAAGAAAAATCTAAGTGACCAAGAGTGAGAGAGAGAGGGAAAATAATGAGAGATATTTAAACTTGAACTAAAAAAGGGTTACTAACTTATCCTCAGAAGCCTTTTTATGAATGAGGCCTCTATTTTCTTCATTTTCCATTATTTTTCCTTCAGTTACCTCCTCACATTCAACTTGTGACCTTTTACCTTCCTTTTCTCCTATTTTCCTTTTATTTTCATAAATAAATGTACCAAAAATCACTTTTTGCCTTTTAATGCCTTTACCTTATCCTTTGCCAATTTTCCTTAGCCAAAAAACACATCCAGTGATGCCCACTAGGATACCTTTTCCCAACATTTAGCTTGGAATAATTTTCCCTTAACCGTCGACTTATTTTCCCTTTATTAACTTTAATTACATAAAATTTTCACCAGGGATGCTACATTAAGGAAACTGAAAAACTAAAAGAGATAGTGTTGGGGGTCCCAGTGGAATAGTAGGGTGGCCACCAATATCCACCTCGATCAGTCCTCCCCCCTTAGGAAGTAATGGTCCCCATTGCATTAAGTGCCTCCCAGAGATGGGAAAACTTCTTCTGAACTTGGTCCTTGGTGAGGCACTTGCCTTGGTGCAGGAGTTAGCCAACTTTTACAACCCGATACAATTGAATTTTCTATTGGCGAGTGTTCTTGATATGTGTTTATAATCCTATCAGTTATTTTCTATTCCATTTAGTCTGGGTTTATCTCTGTTGGTGTGAGTTGTTCTGCAATGTTAGATGTGTCCAACAATGGTGGAAATTATGGCCGAAGGTGGTCTACATTGAACATTGGGTGCAGACCAAGGAATGGTGGAATGCTGAGCTAAAAGGAATTGTCCCCTACAACCTTGGTGATGGTGTATGGCCCATATCATATCAAGCAAATCTTATGATGGGGTCCAGCGAGGCGCTCCTTCTGCAAATCTAGCCAAACTTGTCTCCTACCTGGAACTTGTGCAACACCCAATGCTGATCATGGAAATGCTTGTACTTAGCATCGACTTTGTCCAA
Source organism: Pinus tabuliformis (assembly GCA_031772625.1). Classification (NCBI taxonomy): domain Eukaryota; kingdom Viridiplantae; phylum Streptophyta; class Pinopsida; order Pinales; family Pinaceae; genus Pinus; species Pinus tabuliformis. The sequence continues at coordinate 1,332,295,374 of CM062818.1, forward strand.
TATATCATGGATCCACTAGCAGATGTGTTGAATGCGCTCAATGAAGTTGTTATCCCTATTGGCTTCGGGTTAGGCATGAGTCGAATATCCCTGAGTAGCTACAAATGGTATGGCTACATCAATGGGACATAATGGATGAAATCCCAATCCTACCTGAAAGAGATGTTGGCTCGTTGAGCTGTGGAGAGCTTTGTTGTAGATCTGCTGGACATCAGGAAGGCTTTTATACCTTGTGCATGGATGCTTCAAGTTGTACATGCGTAGAATGTATGTGATCATCATGTTGACAACTTTTTTTTGGCCATCAGTTTGGGGATGGAAAGCCATGGACTTAGTGAGTTTGGTATCCAGCATCGACCAAATACTTGACCAAAATGCACTTAGGAATCTATTGTCCCGATCAGAAATAATGGATTGTGGGATCCCAAAGTGTACCCACACTCGCTCAAAGAAGATCTTAGCAGTGGCCTCTATTGTGATACTCTTCTTGCAGGCCGCCATAATGGCCATCTTAGAGAATCTGTCGACGACCACGAAAACACAATTGTTGTCATGCTTAATAGAAGGATGTCCCGACATGTAATCCATGGAGATGGTTTCCCAAGGTTGACTAGGAGTAGGTAGACGAGTATTTAGACATCTTTTCTTGATGGTTGATTTAGAAATGGAACATACAGTGTAGGATTTAATGTACCTCCCAACATTTGAATGAAGTTTCGGCCAATAAAAATACTTCTCCAGTAATGCCACTGTTTTCTCTACTCCAAAATGTCCAATGACCCAACTGTAGTGCACCTCCAAATCATCTTAGCACACTCCCTTGAAGGAACACAGATGTGTCCCACGTGGCATAACAGTGCATCTTGGATGTGAAAATTTTCAACTTTCTTAGCTTCCAGGAGTGTCTGGTATGTGCTGCCGAACTTTGGATTGCTCTCGTAAAGATGTGGAAACCCCAAAGTCTCGTGCCCACAGGAGGGGATCACACTGATTAGCGCCATGACTAGTGGTCGACTGAGGAAATTTGTAACATTATTTGTGCTGGCCTTCTTTTACTTAATGTTCAAATGGAATTTTTGTGGGTATGTGCACCATTTTTTATGGCGATCATTCCGTAACTTCCCTTGTGTTTGTATGAACTATAGGGGTTAGTGGTGTGTGTGGATGACCATTTCCTTCCCCATAATGTGATGCTTCCATTCATGATAGGCTTGCACAATGGCATACATTTATTTGTCATAACTAGGCTACTTTCGGGCTGTGCCTAAAAGTGTATCACCATGGTAAGCCACTCGATGCCCTTATTGAGTAAGAACTACACCAATAGCATAGTCAGAAGCATTTGTCTCAATCTCAAATAGTTGTTGTAGGTCTAGTCATGTGAGCACTGGTGTAGAGCAAAGGTGATGCATCAAATCAAAAAACACCTTTTGTTGTGTTTCATACAAAAAAAAAATATTCCGCTCCACCCTTGGTGACTTGTCTTAAAGGCTAAGATATATGAGTGAACCCCAACACGAATCTACGGTAGAAATTGGAAACACCCAGAAATTTGCGTGGCTCTTTTAGAGTGGTTGGGGTTGGCCAATCTCGAATGACTTGCATGTTGGCTGGGTGCACATGCACACCATGCTGAGCAATGATGTACCTTCGATATTGAACTTGGGTCATGCCAAAAGTGAATTTCTCCAATTTGGCACACAACTTGTGTTGTCAGAAAGTTTGAAGAACCTGTTGAATATAGTGGAGGTGCTCTTCCCAACTTTGGCTAAAAATCAAGATGTCATCTAAATACACCACCATGAATGCATTGGTGACGCATCGAAAAATGTTTTCCATCAATCTCATGAAGGTTTCAAGGTCATTTTTCAATCCAAAAGGCATGACCAACCATTTGAAAAGGACCTCCTTTGATTTTAAGGCAGACTTCCACACATCAGAGGGTTCGATAGGCACGATGTGATAACTGGACTTCAAGTCAATCTTGTTGAAATATTTTCCCCCCTTAAGCTCTCCATAAGGTCATCAATCCGTGGAATTTGGTACCTATTCTGGACAGTGATCTTGTTTAGCACCCGAGAGTCAATACAGAGTCTCCATGTCCCATCCTTCTTCTATACCAATACAATTGAGCTCCCACAGGGTGATGAGATTGGCTTGATGTACCTTATCTGCAACAAATCCTGAATCATCCTCTTGATCTCATTGTTCTCCATAACATAGTGTCAATAGATTGGTCCATTGGGTAGCAGCGTGCCTGGGGTTAGATCAATGTTGTGATTGACCTCACAGTGCAGAGGTACTGCTGTAGGGGACACGAAAATGTACATAAACTCCTCCACAATCTTGTCCATGTTTTATTGTTGTCTGGAGGAGCCTTGTCTGGAAGCAGTGGCCACAACCTTCTTCTTGCCCTCAGGGTGAATCATAAGGAAAAATTAATTCCTGGCCTCGGAAATGAGCTTACTGCAATTCTTTGCAGTGATCAAAAAGACGACGGTAGGCGGGGCTACCTCTGGTATCCTGTACAACTTTTTGCTGAAAGTAATAATCATAGAGGAAGGTCTAGAGTCATATACATCATGTCGCTTCCACATGTATTGTTTTCCTCATATTAGATCAAAACTTTGAGAGGAGAAATATCACACAATACCTCATCCGTGAAGCAATTGATGTTTTAGGGAAGATGAAATTACTAGCTAACACAAAGATCTCATCCTTGTTGAAGCCACCCGATGGTGTACGAATGTGGATGTCCTGTGATCGGTAGGCCTAGTCGCTTCACGACCTCTGCTGAAATGAGGTTCCTTTGTCTCCCGTTGTTTAAAATTAAATGCAATGGAGAACCTTCCTTTGACATCTGTGAGTGGAAGAGGTGTTCCCCCTCCTTTGGATCTTCCTTTTGTTCATAGTAGGTTTCCCACCAGTCCTTGACGTATGGGATAGATTTGAGAAGTGAAAAATTAATATTTTCTCGATTGGAATAGTCATGAACTAAAAAATATCATTCCAATATATTCAACCATTTATCTACAGCGTCTGCATCTATTTGGACCTCAAATATGGTAATATTGAAGTTAACTTGTACCTTAAAAGGAGTGGCACCTCCATAGTGGTTTCTGGATGAAGATGCATCGCCTGTGGGTAGTTGTCGAAGGACCTGGACAAAGTTATCCATCATCGCGTACCTCTATCGCTCGAGGGCTTTCTCGAGCAATATTTTAAAAGGATCTCCTATGCCCAGGTCTTTCTTTTCTTTCGCCATGGGAGACTGTCAGGGTTTGCGAGGTTGGTCTTGCAAAGGTTCAACCAGATCAAGCCTTAACTCCTTATACCCTAACCTCATTGGGGAAATGAAAAATAATAGAGAAAGAGTAGATCACTCTGATACCACTGATCTGAACTTAAACAGGAACGCAAAATATTACAATATAACCATAAATACAAAAATGCATCATAAATAACACTTCATTTCATTAATATCCAAATACTGAAATATGCTTACAAACATAATAGAAATAAAATAGCTCATGTGATGGTAGCTTATCTATGAGGAGAGATGTGGTGGCTACACGCCTCTTAACTATGTTACAATGTGGCTCCAATACCTATTTATTATTGAGAAACAGTGGAAAACCCTAAACATACAAAAGCATAATTGTTGGGATAGGGTCCCCAGGGTTAGTTTAACCAAATTTTGTAAAAGTTTTGTAAAGTATGTAAAGTCTACACAAAATGTGGATGCGGAGCACGTAACTAGATAGGAGTCAAAGGGGCTTTAGCCCCTTGTTTGGGTAAGTGATAGGTCAGTTTTGGAGACTCAACCATGGTCTGTGGACCATGGTATTGTTTTGAAAAAATCTATATATAGTTGAGTCATAACGAGTCTAAGAGGTAGTAGACAAGTAAGTAAGTCAAGATAGAGATTGTTCTGGACAAGTTCTAAGGAAGGAAGGCTCTGCTTCTTGTACTTAGGTGAAAGGGGAAGGCTCTTGTAGCTGAGTGCACATGAGGCCTTGATAAGTTCGTAGTTGAGTGCGTGGACCCCTGCAACTGAGTGCGCAGGGTAGAATAAGTCTGTAAACGGAACGATGAGGTTAATAAAGACTATTTTTGGGACAATTATCTGGCTTATGAGTATTATTATTATTTCGGTTCATGTTATGTTCTGTCACTCAATCATATGTTTTATGTAGAATAATGTGTAAATTTTCCATGAACCTATTGAATCTATAATATTTATGCATGAACTACGTAATTATCTATTTTCGTGAAGATAAGGGTTAATTTTCTTATAATTTTAGATGAATTGGATAGATCTGTGTGAAGGCAGATCTAGGGTTATTTTTTTAGTGTGAGAAAGTGGATAGACTGCCTCTTTATGGTCTATAAAGTTTGATTGTAGACCTTCGCGAAGTTATAGTAGCCATTTCCTTAGAGTTGCAGTAGCGGGCCCTAGAAGAATACAAATCTGTGCAAAGGCAGATCTAAGCGACAAAGGCTTAAGATCACTTATCACATGGTCTTTGGATGCAGAAACCTAGTTCTAACATCCCCCAATACTTCTTCGGGTGAGACTGCAACCTGCACTATGCAGGTTGTGGCTTAAAGGGCTAACAATTAGGGTTTTATTGGTTGGCATGAAAAATATGAACCTGGGTCAGGCCCCCTTAAGCCAACAAGTGGTTTCATTGCTACACATGCTCTGTGTGCCACATTTTCACAGATCAATAATCAACATGGTGTGTGTGTGTGCTAGCTATTTGTGTTGGTGTATGATGGATTCCTATGGCTTGGGGAGCCCATCTTGATTACGAATATGCTCATCCATCAAATTATAAAGTTTCCCTACAAGGGGGCAGACCCTACCAAGGAGTTAGCAGATAAGATGAAGGCAAATTTTGGTTTCATGAAGAAGTCATGCGAATATTTTATCTGTTCATTCAGGACCAGGCAGTGCAATTTGCTGCCCAAATACTTGTAGGAAAAATAATGAGGAAATGCCGCACAGACGAAGTTTTGACGTCGATAGTATCATTGGCTGCTGAGTGCACGAAAGGAGTACAATATAACTAGGTGAAGTATTTGTGCAAGGAGTTCCTCACTAACTATCTTAAAGCTCAGGAGGACAATAAGTTGTTTCATGACATGTGGCTACTGTTGTTAATTGTCTTAGTAGCATGGAGATTGCCGAAGGACAACCAGTTTCCCCCACAGCCGAAAGATTTACCAAAAGCAGCAAAGTTCACTTCACTGTGGGAAACAAAGGATCTGGAGAGGATCAAGGAGTCGAATATTTTCTATATCTTAATGGAGATGGATCTTAGGACAATAGTTAATCAACGACCAAGGTTGTCCCCAACCTTGTTCGAGCAATTAAGAGTCTTCGTGGAGTTCAAGGTTGATTTCCACAATGTATCAATCAGGGTGCGGAAGGATCCTAAGAATATATGGTAGAAGATGCCATACTTGGTCTTTGAGACCGATGTGCTAGAGATCATGGGAAGTTGGCCAACGTAGTGGTGCAAACCCATATACCTTGGAGAAGGTACCCGTAAGGCTGCCGAGAGCTCTCCTGCACAGACATCAGTTGTGTAGAAGCATATAGAAGTAGCGCAAAATGCAGCGTGAGCATTAGTTAAACAAAAAGTGAAAGATGTTGCTACTAAGGTAGTTGTAGAGAAAGAACGTGCTAAGAAAGAGTGCACTGTGAAAGAGCATGCTGAGGCATAATGCACTGGAATAGAGGAAGTTGAAAAATAGGCTTCCCATCATACAGATGAGCAGGAACACCTAGAGAAGGAAGGAAGCAGTGGAGAGGAGTAGAACACTCCCTTCATAGTGAAGAAGCATGGAAAGGAGACCACTGCTGTGCCAAGAAAGAAGCATAAATTAGACAAGCCGACGCGCATCGATCCAATGGTCGTCATAGAAGGGGATCTCGATGAGATCAATGACAAGGTCAGAGACACCACAACAGAGTTATGGAAGTGGTTTCAACAACAATATATGCATATGCTGGGTAGCTTCCAAAAGGATCCTCACAAGTTGCAGATCAGGACTAGTAGGATTCAAGTGAGCTAGGTGCAAGCGAGCCTGGCGCAAGGGACAGGGATAGTAGCAATGCTAGAATAGACTCTAGGACTTAGAGTCATATCTTTACCAGAAGGGTTTGTTCGGTCTTAATTAACAAAAGACCACGTTGTATTAAGCACTGTTAAATATATTGGGGTGAACTTGGCTACACTGCCACTTAAATCCCTTCAGATTTGAACATCCCAGAGGATGCCACAACTACAACAAAAATCAGAGAATTGGTTTTTGCATTCCGCATGTCAAAGGATGATATCAGTAAAGTAACATTCCATTCTCAGAAGAAGATATCAGAGCTGGAGCTGAAGTTGTAACCCACCGCTCCGCCAGAGGTACAGGAGAAACACATAGCAACGATCATGACAAAACATGGGCACACTAGATACTACAGTCACAGACTGCACTATGCTATTTAATCATGACATGGAGTTACAGATGAACTTGTAGAAGCTCAACACATAAATCTGGGAGACACAATGCAAGTATGACAAAGTAAGAGCGATTGTGTGCAGTTTGGCGCTAGTCCAATGCCTTGTGCAATTGCAGGAAGACAAGCAGTTGTAGTTAAAGATAGAAGAAATACAAAGGAAAGAGGGCCTTCTCAAGGCTAAACTACAACCATGGATAGAGGAATCATGTCAACTTACTCTATCACTTTAGGAAACATTAACGACACTGCAACAGACACAATGAATTATGCACCTAGAAGTAGAAGGTCCCATGACAGAAAAATTGTTAGAGGAAGTGCAGCAAGACATGGTGCAGATCTCTGTTGATATCACAACATTATAGGTTGAGTTAGGTGGCCTTTGCAGGAACATTGAGGTGCCACCCGAGTGACTCGAGGGTGAGTCACCATGTTTTTTCGAGGGGCCTGATGGGATAGCGTGCCCAGGGTCAGTTTTGGGGTTAGTTTAACCAAATTTTGTAAGAGTTTTGTAAAGGATGTAAAGTCTTCGTGAAATGTGGATGCGGAGCGTGCATCTAGATAGGAGTCAAAGGGGTTTTATCCCCTTGTTTTGGTAAGTGATAGGTTGGTTTTGGAGACTCATGCATGGTCCACAGACTGTGATATTGTATTGAAAAAAACTATATATATTTGAGTCATATCGAGTCTAAGAGGTAGTAGAAAAGTAAGTAACTCAAGATAGAGATTGTTCCATACAAGTGCCGAGGGAGGAAGGATCTGCTTCCTGTACTTAGGCAAAAGGGGAAGGCTCCTACAGTTGAGTGGATAGGAGGCCTTGATAAGTCCACAACTGAGTGTGCAAGGTAGAAGAAGTCTGTGAACTGAACGTTGAGCTTAATAAAGACTGTTTTTGGGACAATTATCTGGCTTTTGAGTATTATTCTTATTTTTGTTCCTGTTATGTTCTGTCGCTCAATGATATGTTTTTTGTTGAATAATCTGTAAATGTTGCGTGAACCTATTGAATCTATAATATTTATGCATGAACTACATAATTATTATGTTCGTGAAGATAAGGGTTAATTCTGTTAAGATTTCGAATGAATTGGATAGATCTGCGTGAAGGAATATCTAGGGTTATTATTTAGTGTGCAAAAATGGATAGAAAACCTCCTTAGGGTCTATAAAGTTTTAACGTAGACCTTTGCAAAGGTTTAGAAGCCATTTCCTTAGAGTTGCAGGAGAGGGCCCTAGAAGGATACAGATTTGTGCGAAGGTAGATCTGAGTGACAAAGGCTTAAGATCACTTATTACACAATCTATGGATGTAGAAACATGGTTCTAGCATCTCCCAATACTGCTTCAGGTGAGACTACAACCTGCGCTATGCAGGTTGTTTCTAAAAGGGCCAGTAGTTAGGGTTTTTTCATTGGTGCGAACAACTTTGAACCAGGGTCAGGCCCTCTTAAGCCAACACTAACCCTGGGAGACAAAGTGCCAAAACTGTGGGCCCTGTTTGGGTAAATTGGTACATCAATTTCCTAGGGCCGTAACTTTGGCATACGATCTCTATTTGGCTATAATAATACCCTATTAAAATATCTCAAAGAGGAGGCCAAAAACAAACCAAATATCCTGTTTGGGACTTTTTTGGTATCTTTGTTTTTCCCTAAAAATGTTGTTTAGGGCTTCAGAATGGCTATAGAATTTTAGGACCTGAAAAACTACCAAAAATAGTAAATTGTGTTACAATTAAGGAAAATGAAAACTGAAAGAGACAATGTTGGGGGTCCAAGTGGAATAGGAGGGTGGCCACCAATATCCACTTGGATCAATTCATGTCCTATGTTTTAGGATATCACATAAGCTATTGAATCTACAAGTAAAAATTTACATGGTAACAGAGGTGAACACATTATAGAAGAGGATAATTCAAGTTTGTTGTGTAGGTGAAATTGAATTTGGAGGTTCATACTTCAGAGTCAGCAATATGGCATTCTACCGTTTGATACCTAAGTATGCCTGGAGGGCGGCTCGAACTACATATATTGGAAGGACATGATGGATGTAGTACCGAAAGACAACAGGCTAAAGGAATTCATACATGATGATATTATGAAACCTCCAACATCTCATGCTAAAGATCTGGTTGATTGGGAAAAGTGTGTGGAGAAAGTGAGAAGGATTATCATAGGAGGAGTTTGAGATGATATTATCTTGAATCTCCACGATAAGGAAACTCCATTTGCAATGTGGAAGGCATTGACAGACCTATTTCAAAATAGTAGTGACCACAAGAAGCTCACACTGAAGGAAAAACTTAGAAAGATCAAGATGGAGAAGGGTGACTCTATTCCAAAGTACTTTACCAAGTTCACCGAATGTCGATATGAGCTTGGAAGTGTCAGGATTACTGTTATAAAAGATGATCTAGTGAGTTTAGCACTTGTAGGACTTCCCAAGAGTTGGCATAGTTACCAGGACTTAGTTAATGGGAGGGAAGCTACTAGAGTGGGAACAATTGTGGTCCGACTTGGTACAGGAAGAGATTCAGTGGAACGCTAGAGATGGATCATCATCAAAGCTTGATGATGAGGATAATTGTGCCTTAGCAGGCGAGGAAAAGAAAGGAAAGGGGAAATCAGATTCTTGTTAGGGTGGCCAGAAGGACATGACGAAAATCAAGTGTCTTCACTATCACGAGGTGGGACATTTTGCCACAAAGTGTCTGCATAAGAAGGCCAGTAATAAGACCTCAAGAGGAGAAGCAGGTGAGGCTCTTGCTTTAGAATTCGAACTAGATTTTACCCTCATTGTTTGTATGGTGTCATCGATGATGGGTATTGTGTTGTACCTAGATAGTGGAGATTCATTCCACATGACTGGTAATAAATATCTCTTCAGTAACTTGGAGGAGAAGGATCTCCATATGAATATCGAGATGGGTGATGATGGGAGGTACAACACAACTGCCATTGGTACAATTACCTTTTAGAGGGAGTCTACTTCTCCCCTCACTTTGTGTGATGTTATGTATGTTCCTGGTTTGAAGAAGACCTTGGTTTATGTTGCCATGTTGGAGGATAGAGGCTATGATGTGATATTTAGTAAGGGAAAGGCGTTCCTTCGTCACATAGCCACAAGAAAGTTGAAGAGGATAGGGGTTGAAATGAAGAACCTCTACAAGTTGGAGGTATAAGATTGTGTTACCTTGAGTACTAAACAGAGAAGGTGCAAAGCCGAGATATTGGTGAGTTGTGGCATAGGAGGTTGGTTCACTTGCACCATGGCACTTTGAATATCATACAACAAATTTGTACCAGTCTTCCCAATGCTACACTAGAGCAAGTAGACACATGCAAAGGGTGTACATTCGAGAAGCACACCAAAGATTCCTTTCATGAAAAAGACAATCGAGCACATGTGATCCTCAATCGAGTTCACTCAAATGTCTGTGGACCATTCTCGACAACATCCATGACCAAGAACAAGTATTATGTGATATTTCATGATGATTTTTCTTGTAAGAGTTGGATCTTATTCATGCAAAATAAAGATCAAACTTTTTCTAAGTTTTTTGAATTTAAAGAACTTGTCGAGAAAGATACTGGCAGGAAAGTTAAAGCTCTCAGGAGTGATAATGATGGAGAGTATGTGTCAAATGAGTTCAAAAAATTATGTGCATTAGCAGCGATTCGATGAGAGTTGATAGCATCTCATAACCCACAACATAATGGGGTGGTTGAAAGGAAGAAAAATATTATGGTCGGAGTGGCATGGGCGACGTTACATGATCAGGGCCTACCATTACACTTATGGGTTGAATCATGCAACACAATTGTTTATTTGCAGGACATAAGCCCTCATTGAATTCTCAGGACTTAGTAAGTTGGAAGAGGATTTTTCAAGGAAGAAAATAGATGTGGCACACTTCAGAATCTTTGGTTCATCAGTTTACTTCCATGTTATCAAAGATGCATGGAAAAAGCTAGAGCCAACAACAGAGTTGGGCATATTTGTTGGGTACACTGATACACCTCACAACTATCAGGTGTACCTTCCAACCAATAGGGTGAGAGGGATTCACAGAGATGTAAAATTTGATGAAGATAAGGCCACGAGATGTTCCCTTGAGAGGAAGCTTCATCTACATGCAGTTGAGGAGATTTTAGCTCCTAAGGAGGAACCTCAAGATGATGAGGAGCAACCACATGTAGAGGAGCAGGGAGTGGAGACACTCACTCTTGCAGAGTCTTCCATAGATGGGAGAAAGAAAACAAGTGAGGTTGATAGGTTATCACATGATCTTAAAGAGAATGTGGGAGCACCCACATAACAACGAAGGTAGAGGAGGTCATCAGAGCAGTACAGTGGCTACATGTCTCTGATGAGCGGATGTGTAGAGATTGAGCCATCCTCTTTTGTTGAAGCAGTCCAACAACCAGTTTGGATTGATGCAAAGGTTGAGGAGGATGAATCCATTGTCAGGAAAATTATTTGTGATGTGGTCCCAAGATTGTCAGACAAGTCAGTGGTGAGTTCCAAATGGATTTACAAGGTAAAGAAAGCATCATATGGTAGTGTGTAGAAACACAAGGCCATGTTTGTGGCTAGAGGGTTTTCTTAGGTGGAGGGGATTGATTACAAGGAGAATTTTTCTCATGTTGCAAGGTACTCATAAATTAGGTCCATTATAGCACTGTCAACACAGATGGGATGGAAGATACATCAGATGGATGTAAAGACAAAATTCCTCGATGGCATGATTGAGGAAGAGGTGTATATTGAGCACCTTGAAGGATTTGAGACCTTCAATAGAAAGTCACGTGTGTCAAATCAAGCGAGCATTGTATGGATTGAAAAAAGCACCTCATGCTTGGTAAACCAATATCGATAGCTATTTCACTGAGTTGGGCTTCACCAAAACTGAAGTAGATGAGAACATTTACCATATTGTGGTTGAAGGTAAATTGTTGATTATTTTTTTATATGTCGACGATTTGATTCTGATAGGTGATGACAAGCTAATAAAATTTTGCAAAGAAGATCTTGCAAGAGAGTTCAAAATGAAGGACTTGGGGCTCATGCATTACTTTCTGGGGATGGAAGCATGGAAACATGATGAGGAACTATTTGTCTCTTAGGAAAGTATGACAACACGATACTCAAGAAAGTTCCACATGGAGAGCAGTAAACCCATGGAGACTCCTCTAACTGGTAACTGGAGGAAAGAGGATACTACTTCTGGTGAATTAATAGAGACTACTATTTACAGGTAGCTTGTGGTTTCACTCGTATATTTGGAGAGCACATGACTAGACATGTGTTATGCAGTTAACAAACTTAGTCAAACAATGGTTAAGTCGACCAAGCTGTATTGGAATGAAACCAAACATGTGTTGAGATACCTTAGAGGCACTACTTAATATGGTCTTTAGTACAAACAGACAAAGGGGGTGAAGCTTCAAGGCTTCACTGATGCAAATTTGATAGGGAGTCTATTTGATAGGAAGAGCACATCAGGTGGGAACTCCAGTATTGGGTCAATAGTTGTTTCTTGGTACAGTAGCAAACAAATATCAGTTGCACTCAATTGAGCAGAAGCAGAGTACATGGTTGTTAGTCAAGTAGCTTGTGAGGCTATCTGAATGAGGAAGATTATAGTTGGTTTGTTTGGTCAGCAGATGGATCCAACAGTGATTTACTGTGATAATCAGAGTTGTATCAAACTCTTTGAGAATCCAGTTTTTTATGATTGGTCCAAGCATATTGATATTCGGCATCATCATCTTCGAGATTGTGTACAGGGGAGAATTATCTTGTTGGGTTACATTCCCATAGAGGAACAAGATGCATATATTTTGACAAAGGCCTTGTCAAGATGAAAATTCGAGTTTCATAGAGGCAACATTGGGGTAGCAGATAATCCCTTTCTTGTTGAGAGGGAGTGTTAAAAATAGCAACAAGAAATCCTAATTTAATTTGTCCTTGAATTAAATTAGGAATTAATTTGTAATTATATTATCATGGCAACTTGTAATAGTTAACTATGTTAATTTGACTTAGTTAACTCAGTAAATTCGAGTTGGAAGTCTATCTAGAGTCATGTAGAGTGATTCCTAAATTTTAGGGGTCCAAATTGAGTTCTTTTGAGTTGTAATTAATTAACTCAGTGTAACTAAGTTGAAGCCAGTTAAACTAGTTCAAACAGTTGGGGGAACTACTAGGAGGTCTAGTAGTGGGGACAAGCACCAGTGCAGCTTCACTGCTCCACCAATTAACTGAAGATTCACCCATAGATAACTCATGCATGTTAGTTCTTAAGAAGAACTAGTTGAGATTAGAGTTTAGGGACAGTGCACTATCAGTTGTATAATTTTCTGAGTGGTACATATGGTGCATGCAATTAGTTGAGGTCCTATGGATGGATTGCGTAGTCATGGAGAGAGAATTTTGCAATTAAATATGGGCTAATTCTCTGAGGAATTACACAAGAAAGTAGGGGCTTGACATGAAACATAATTGGCTAAGTGTTGGCTTGATATGGTTTGTGAAGAAGAGATATAGATTGTACTTTTGCAGAAATTGTTCAGGTTGAAAAAGCATTGTATTTTCTTCTCTGATCTTCTGGATAATGCAATATAGATATTCCAGGTTTTGAGCAATTGCTTTCCCTAGAAAAATATTGTGTTATGTGCTATTGAAATTCTGCCTTTTCTTCTTAGTGTTTTCATCGTTCAATTTTGTTTCCATTGGTGAGTAAAGTAGATTCATGTCTTATGTTTCAGCATATCGCATAAGTTGTTGAATCTACAAGTAAAACTATACAATAATTAATAGCCTAGATATCAAAATTTAGTAAGTAAGCAGTGAATGGAAAGATATTGATGGAAAGCTAGGAATGTGAATATGGCTAGAAACATTGAAGAAAATACTTCCTTAAGGTTACAATATTACCACAAGAATAGGATGAGTTTTGACAAGACCATGATCAGTGAAGCATGGGTTTGAGTTGGGTACAATGGATAGTGTAGATTGGAAACAACTAAAATAAAGTAAAGTGCCCTGATGAAATTTCTTTATTAAGATTGTGATAATAACTAAAAGAGTTATATATGCCTAGGTCACAGTGACAAGAGTTATATAGTAAAGTTACACATGCATAGGTATCCAAGATACCTTGACAAGTAATGCATGCACAATAATGACGAAAATGAAAATATAAGATACAAGTGGTTGGTAAAGGAATATTCATCATGAGAAAACTATAGAATGGGACAATGGTTTTGACTAAATTCTGTGACCTACAAGAAAAGAAAGGAAAATTTTTCTAAACCTTCCCTCTCTGATAAACTATATTTTTTTTATCATATATATGTGTGAAGCATGAATTTCCCTTGGTGATTTTCTGCTACTTGAGAACAATATGTTGTATTATTTACACAATATTATTCCCATTTTTGTGCTATGATTAGATGAGTTAAGAATTGTAACTCTTTGAATAAAATGTTGTGAGTGGAATATTGGCTTTATTGGCATGCTTGAATCTGTAATCAAATATCATAAACGCTAGATTTGATCTGATAACTGTAGCATTGAGGATGTTGTTGGGTGCTCTAAAGTGAAAGATAAGGATAAAGTGAATAAATAAAATGGTGCACTGACACAGGTTACATGATGAAAAAAATAACATGTTGACTGCTAAATTGGTACATGATTAGGATACTAAATAATAGTACTATGCAAGGTTAGCAAATACCGAGGGTATAAGGGGTTGAATACCAGAACTTTATGCAAGATTATATACACGTTTGATTGCAAAAACATCGATGGTACAACCAGTAATAAATGGCAGTATGTTAATCAATTAACAACTATGAAAAGGATAGACATATAACATATTATAACAGGATGTGATCACAGATACCATATGGATGTCATAGGTACCATAAGATGTCATAGAATTGAGAGGGTTATAATCACAAGATTACAAAATATTCATAATAGCTATATGGAAGGTTACCATAGTTGGGTTTTTCATCTGTGGGTCACCAGGTTGGAATGGGTTGTGATAGGTTATATCGGGTACATTACATTTTTAATAACAGGTTGTCACAGGTAGTCGACGGGTATATTACAAATTGTTACAAGTGGATTGGGTGGTTGTAAGATTTCTTATAGGTTTATGACACGATTGTCATGGGTAGATAACAAGTATATTTACAAGTTGTGATAGAGAATTATAGGTAGGATGATCATAGGTTGGTATCAGAATTCCCTACATATTAAGTATAGGTAATCACATATTTTGTCACTAGTAGTCGACACAATCTTTCTAGGTTATAATAGAGGAATTGGTTAGAGGGAGTAAAATGGTATATAGAAGGTTCTATGACATGTTTATGACTTTTTTTTATCACGGATGATTACATATTGATTACCACAAGTGTGTCATAGGTTGATGACATGTTAATGTTAGGTTTTCACAAATTTTGTGCAAGTGGATGACAATGACATAACAGGATATAATATGTTAACAAGTCATTTGAAAAGATCATATACAAGTTGTAGCATATCTACAATAGATCTTCTAACTGGCTTTGTATGTAGGATATGATAAATCATTATAGGTGTGATGACAAGAGAAACAAGCTACTCTTTATGAAAAAATATGTATGGAAATGATCAAACTAGCAGGTATGTGACAAGTTAACGACTGATGACATATTTGGTTCAACTTTTTCAATAGAATTAAGTAAAGTTCAACCAAAAGTTTAATCTTTGGTTAATCACCACACCAAAGAAAATAGGCAATTTAGTAGGGATTTGGAGAGACAAATTCTAGAACATGAGCATAAACACTAAGAAGTAGAGCAAAGAGAAGCTCAAAATAATTTTGGAAATATAGAAGATGAACAGATGAAGGTTTATAGAAAGGAAGAGGGATTTCTAGGAGCTAATGGAATACAAAAGCATAATGACTAGAAAAAGTTCAAACTTACTAAATTGCATTAGGAAGCAAAGATGGATTTGTCCATTCAAATGCATCAGCAAAAATAAAATACTAGAAGATACTTAGAGAAAGGAAAATTGGATATATAATGTTTTAAAACATGTATTGAGACACTAAGAGAAGTGAGAGATGAAAATAGTCTAGAAAACAAGATAGAAGTTTTAAAGAGTGAGCTACAAGATAAGAATGGTGAAATGGAAATCCTATAGGACATGAACCAACAAGAGTGAGGGAATTTGGAAATGAAACAATTAGCGTCAAAGAATATATAGTTGTTCTCATAAAGCTGTCTATACGACCCATGCTTGTGATTAGGGAATTTGAAAGGTATCTTTGACTTTGGATTTTCACATTATATGAAATTTTATTCTTCATAATTCATATTTAGTTATGATTGTATATATTTGATTTCTGCTACCCTAGATGAAAAGAGAAAAATATTTCCATATGTATGTCTATATATATATGTTTATATATGTGAGAACTGACTGCAGATGTCATTATTGCTATGGGTTTGATGTCTTATATGTGTAATGAGGTTGAGAATTTGGAGATGGTATGCTCATCAACATGGGGCAAGGATCTTCAGATCTTGCCAATGTGAAAATGAAACTAGGAAGTAGAAGATGCCCTAGGATGAAGAAATACATGAAGACATAGAATTTCCATAATAGATCCATCTTGTGGGAATAAGAGGTATTGAGGACATTGCATAAAATAAGGGAGGAGGAATGTAATACCCCCACCCATTTATAATGTAGATATATGTACTTGTTATCAGGATGGTGATTTGGATGTATATTGCGGGCTTGTGTGCCTATATGTTTATAATATGTGGCCTAAATACCCAAATATATATGTTATATATTATGGGGCCAACATGACCGAGCATATATGTGAGTGTTGGCTAAGTGGCCAGAGGTCGCAAATTGTAAATATGATATAATTTGTAAATATTTTAATAATAATAAAAATACTAGCTATGAAGCCACTCCATGGTAAGAGTATGAGGGGTGGTGCAACTCCATGGTGATGAGAAACAAAGTGTTGATGACAGATTCCATTAACAAAGGCACCTGGGGCCCATGTGGCTTCAAGATCACCACATGGCAAATAGAGCCATTCATTGAGAATATATATATATATATATATATATATATATATATATATATATATATATATATACTTGTGTGTGTGTGTAGTTGCCACGAAAATTATTATTCAATATCATTTTGATAATGATCATCACTCTAAGGAGGATCATGGTTTTGGACATTAGTCCAAAGAAACTAGTTGGTAAGCCTTGAGGTTGGGTTCTAGACCAGCTGAAAGTTCTACTGATTTGATGTCCTGGAGGGTGCCTGCAACCCTAGAGTGGCATGGTTGTGGATTGGCACCTTAGTAGTTAGCCTAGAGGGTGTCCGGCTCCATGGAAAAGTTGGTTGTTGGGTTGGCACGTTGGTCATGGATATATGGTTATTTTTTATTATTCTTGCATGTGGAGCTGCATCCTTGGCTCAAGGGTGACCCGTGGTTAAAATTGATGGACCATGCAGTCTATGGGAGGGTGGAATGTGGAGATCCTATATCCAATCAATAATTTATGCATAAAAGTATCCATGTGCTTTAATTTTATAAATTATGAATGTTATGAAGAAACACTAATTTTTGGGGGGTTCTGTGTTTAAAATTTTGTAATTAATTGGTAATTTGTTTACATGCCAAGTTTGATATTTACGTGCAGTTTCAATGTAAACCCTAGTTTGGGATTTTGAGCACTTGTGTGCATATATTGGTTTTCATATGTATTTATATATGCATATGTGCTTCTTTTGATAAAATTATAAGTTTAGTTAATGCCATAGGTTTATTAATACTTTCATAGGTGTGCATAATTACCATGCACAAGATTGTGTGGGAATTATTTTGTTATGCATAATTTTATTATAATGAATTTAAACCCTAAGTTTGTGTAATAAGAGTGGGTGCAATGGTGTGTGAATTTCTTACTAATTATGCATTCTTCTAATAAATACAAATTTTGGGTTTGAAGTTGAAAAACTAGGTGATAATTATAGTGGGAATTAACTGAATTACTAGTGGAGTCTAGTATTAAGCTGGGGTTTAATATATAATAATTATGTATTACGATTTCTAACTTAGGGTGAGATTCATACAAAATTTCTAGTGGATGATTTTGGTGATCCAAGGTTCAATTATAGAAAACTATAAATCATAAACTACAAGATTCTACAAAAATGTTAGTGAATTGATGAAATTCGTATTATGGGTTGTGTAATATCATCTAGCTGGAGGCCAAGGACATTACAAAAATATAGTAGCTAAGTAATTTTTTTGGTTGTGTTGGTTTCTTAGCAATTCAACGATGAAGGTTAGTGATATTCATCTTATGTTCCTAGTTTCGGATGTGAATTGGGTCTAGCTTACATCAATGTGAATTGGGTATTGGTTAATTAATTATTAAACCATATGAAACAAAGTTTTGGTTTCCATCCTTATCTACAAACTATATATATATATATATATATATATATATATATATATATATATATATATATATAATCACATTTGTGGCAACAAATCTAAAAGGGAAAATTCTCTTGCCAATGTGGATCCTTTATTTGCTAGTAAGGATTCCTTATCTTGTATAAGAAGGAGGTATATAGGTGCAGGGATGGGTTTATTGTTAGTAGCTCCAGAGGTCATAACTATAGGGAGATCATGGGGATCTCTTCAGAGGTTCAGAGTGTTCCTATGATATTGTGTTAGGTCCTAGAAATAAGTCTCCACTTGGGAGATGAGTTGGTCTCATGTCAAACATTGTAGGTCATGTCACATGAACACTTGGAAAGACTAATAATAATGTACACGCCCACTTGGATAAAGGGAAGGAAAAAAATTTCAAGATAATGTTGGGTCATACCATATGTTTGTGTCAAGTTAGAGATAGAAACTAAAAATACTCCTAGATACATTTGGATCATAGAGAAAGAATTAACTCCTATGTTTACTAATATATGATGCACTATTGAAGGAAATCTTGGGCAGAATGCGCAACTCCATTCCCTAAACAATCTCCTATTTTTTCTTTTAAAAATATAAGTCTCCAACACAATGAAATATATGTACAATAACACACTAAACCCACCGATAATAACATCAATTGGAAGATAAACTTAGCCCTTGGTTGGGAGGCGCTCTCCCTAAAATATTGCATTAATAATCCGTCATGAAAGTGGGGTTGAGAGGATCTAGTAAAAATGCACTGTAGGTTTTAACCCCATACAATAATTACTTGCATACAAATTCTAAAACAGAAAATAAACAATGGCGAGAGCAAAACACATGAAACAAATACAGACAAAGATTTTTCCCTAGATCCCAAAACTAGGACTACCAGATTGATTTTTTGTTATGTTCCTTTCAATGTTACAATACATATATATACATGCTGAAGCATCCATAAACCCCAATCCATTAACCCTAGATTAGAACATAATCGTAGTTCCCTTGACCTGATCTACAAAATACCATGGACCGAAAACCATCATGCCCAAAACCATGTGTGAAATCCATGCACAAAAGCATAAGTAGGTTCACCCACATATATATAATGCAACCCAACACGCATAAGGGAAAAGAGGAAGATCCAAACTCAGCTAGGATGAAGAATGAGAAGAATTTTTCTAAAGAATGGGAGGAGTTCAACCAACAAGAAGGGGACAATTATGAGGGTAATTAATCACTATGAGGTTGAGGTTGATAATGAAGGCTGTAAATGTAGGTGGTTTAGTTGCTTAATTATTGAAGTTGAGATCCAATCTTTTCACAAATATGATAAAGTTTTGGGAAGATTTGAGACATTGAAATAATTTTTTTTGAACCTAAAAAAGAATTAAAAGATGTTGATTATAAGAAAAATAAAGTACAAGGTGTAAAAGGCATGACAAATATTCCTTTAGAAAATGTTGGAGTTGCCAAGTCCTTATTTATGGATCAAAGTTAGGAATTCATTATCCTTAGTAGATTCAAGAGTTTCCCATTTGAAAATGGTCCTTCGACCCACCTAGCCATAAGATATCGGAATTTATCTACTTATATGACCTACATATTGTGTCTTAGAGAGAAACATGGAGAGAATAAGATAAATTTTAATATTGTCAACATTCATATGTACCAGGAATCTCAAGAAGTCATCTCTAACTAACATAATTAGAATAAATAAAGAACAAACACAGGGGTTGATCTACGCGAAGGAGAGAATTCCTATACAAGAAATCTACCATGGAGTAAACAAGACCAAAGAATGACCTAGGTAGGTAACAAAGGAAACCTTGTTCAAGTACTAGACACCAATTGAGGTAAACACATTCATATGACTAGAATTAGGAAGCGGGGTAAACAATAAGAAAATACCAATTCTAATAATCATCCTTGAGATGTTGGGAGGCCTCATCATCATATTCACAATTTGTTCTCAATGTTGTGAAATCCATGAAATACATAAGGAAAATTTTAAGGATGGAAAATTATCTTGAAGTTTAAAAGCAATGGTGAATCTCACTAGTCCATAATATGCAAACTATAAAAAATTTATTGATATATTTGTAAAATTCTTAAAAGTTATAATAATTTTATATATAGTCTCTATATAATTTTGTCAATTTTTAAGCTAAAATAATTTTATATTGTAAATTTTGGGCAATCCATTTTTATAAAAAATTGAAATTGGTGAATATTTTTCATGGAAAAATCATGGGAAATTAGCCCACTTGTAAATATTAGCCCCTAAAATTTTCTATGGAAATACATAATTAGATGAATGGGATTTGGGTCTCTACATATTTTTTTCACATATACGTGTTAGTTATTTAATTCATGCTATATATATATATATATATATATATATATATATATATATATATATAAAGAAAGTAATAACTATGGAAATGCCATATGTTATAAGCATCAATTATTAACATTCATTATGAATAGATTGATTTTCAGAAGGAACCTATGAACTTTTTTTTGTTTGCATATTTTTCTATGTTCCATATGTGCTTTAGTGCATTACATGTTATTTATATAGGCATTTAATATTATTTATTGAATATTTTCAAATAATATAGTGTGCATCAAGATTTTGTATTTCTATACACAACCTTAAATTTTAAAGGACATTGCATATAAAAATCACTGTTATGGTTTTATAGCCACATCTTATGAATGGAAATTGAGTAAAATCATCATGCATAGGTAGTGAGTGCTTTATTGACAACCATATTCCATAGTCTCTTTAACCTAAGATGTGTGTTTTTAATGTAATGAATTATAATATTATGTTTGTGGTTTGAAAGTTATGACATGGTAGTTATTATTTGTTTATAGTTTTTATTTATTTGGTCCAAACTAAAATTGGACTAAAGGATATAGTCTTTCTTTCATGAAATTTGCATTGTCTAGGTATCTAGTTAATTGAATATTGAATAACAATAAATTGAATAAGTTTTTTAATAATCCACAAAGAAATATTTAAATATGAAGAATGGTAAATATTGCACTTATATTGTGTTCTGAATGAGCGAAGAAATACTGGAAGTTATTCCCCATTCATAAATGTGACATATGTGCACATCACATATTATGAGTGCCTGGATTTTAGCCCTTTTTCTACAAGGTGTCACCATGTTTGTTAATACAAAAATATCCCTTTCCATTGTAAAATTTGAAGAGATTGGGTTATAATGGTTCATAAGACACTAAAGGTGGCTACATTACCCAATCCATTATGTTATTGCAACACATTCCCTTGGCTATCTTTTAGAAAGGGAATATTATCTATTCATAATAAGAGGACATCCACTCGTAATCTAAGAATATACTCAACAAATTAATAATTACATTTTACAAACATTTTATTTCTCACCATAAAATAATACCATAAGCCTTATAAGAATACAGTAGAGTTCTTGGACACATTTCTGAAGGCATCATTCTCCAGCATATAACAAGCTAAATGATATTATCAAGAGTACCTTTATTTAGTACAAGAGCGCTTGGAAACTATGAGATTGATTTAGATATGAATGGGGCAATTTTTAAAATTTTTTGAAAGCCTCTTATTAAGATCTTTAGAAACTAACAAATTATTAAGAAATTTATATTGAAATTCCTGTAGCTACCAACATACACAATTCTCATGTTAAGCACAACCAAGATGTTCTTAAAATATAATAGCAAAAATTTTGTGCTCCTATGGGCTAATTTCGTTTAGAAGAATGTATTCTATTAAGTATAATAGAGCCTCGATTACATTCCAAGATTTAGAGGTCCTACGAAAAGAAACATCTGTAATCAAAGTTTATTCCTTTAAGTGGAGTGAGCCATAAAATTCTCTGATTCAAAAATTTTAAATGAGGAAGAGATTTCCATCTAGATAATCAAGTCCATGTTTCACATATATATTTTTGTATTAATAACTAATAGAAATTCAAATAGAATTTTTGAATTATATTTTACATTTCTTTGACGAGTTTTTTACCTACACTGAAACACTGTATCACTATATTGAATAAAACAATGATATGTGCGAGCAAGTGACATTCAAATATTATACCAAGAAACAATATTACATACACTAAGACATTAATGTATATAGAGAAGTGTCACTGATCTATGTAGGGAATCAATACAATCCATAAACTTGTCCTTGTGTGTTGTTGGGAGACAACTCCATTACCCAACACCTTGCTTTGTCCCAAACAATGAACATAACAACAACTCCCACAAATCCAATCCCTACTCCAATCCCTAATGCTAACAAAGATATTTCTTCATTTACATAGCTGTACCATCTTGCTTTAACATTATTGCCACTACCACTGTCTCTCACCATTGTTGTATTTGACTTCACATTTTTCTTGCACGGTGGTAGAGCAAGCCCACATAAGCAATTATTATTCTGAAATGAAGTCATAGTAAAAGTGTAGAATTGTGTCCCTCTTGGGATTTCCCCACATAGGTTATTATATGAAAGATTAAGCGAAGCCAACATTGATAATTTGCATAGCTCTTGAGGAATTTCTCCATGCAATTTGTTTTTGGCCAGGTTTAACTCCTCTAGAGTAGATATGTCACCAAGGCCTGCAGGTATTTTCCCTTCCAATTGGTTCTAAGATAAATTCAACAATCACAAGCTATTCATCCTTGCTATGCTTACAGGGATTTTTCCAGTAATATTATTCATAGACAAATCAAATATCCTGTCAGTTTGCCACACATATGACATAATATATTCAATCCCTTTTATGTCTGCTTCCATTTCATAACTATACTTGATCCCTTGTGAAAATTTGTTTATTGCAAATCCTTTGAGTGTATCAAGATCAGATGGTATTTCTCCACTAAATTTATTGTTGGATAAATCCAACACAAACAACTTGCTGAGACTTGTAATCCACCGAGGAATACTACTATGAAGGTTATTATAACCAACATTTAAAACTTTCAAGTCGCCAAAATTTGCGAGGTATGGAGGAAGCTCACCTATAAACTCATTGTGTCTTAAATTTAGCACCAACAGTTTGGTATAATTGGCCAATGATGAAGGCAAAGTCCCAGTAAAGTTGTTGGAATATGCAGAGAAAATAGTTAAATAAGTCCAATTATAGATGCCTTCAATAGGAATGGATCCCTCTAATTTGTTTTGTGATAGATCTAACTTTTGAAGTGAAACTAAACCATTGATATTGTTAGGAATACTCCCAAAAAAGCTATTATTATAGATGTAAAGGATACGAAGGGATTTTAATTGACCTAAGCTATATGGAATTTGACCAGTTAATTTGTTTGAATACAAAACTAAATATTCTAATGATTGAAGTTTTCCTATTGTAGTTGGAATTACACCTGTCAAACTATCGTTTGAAACTGAAAGTATTTGAAGTTTTTTAAATTTCCTATTTTTCTTGGAATTACCCAGGTTAAACAATTATTTGAGAGAACAAGGATTTCAAGTTTTCTTAAATTGATAATAGTTTCAGGAATTTGACCAGTCAACTTATGATCTTCCAAACTTAAAAAATCAATTGATTCAAATTTTGGAGGGTTAAAGGAATATTACCACTTAGCATGTTAGAAGACAGATCTAAATATATTAATTTAGCCAAGTTGGCAATGCCTTGAAAGACTTAATTCCGATCCGAGAAAGACTTAATTCCGATGCGAGAAAGACTTAATTCGGTCAACATGGTCAAATTGGCAATGGCTGTAGGTATACTCCCTGTGAGGTTAAAATAGAGAAATAAAGAAGAGAGGGGTAGACGGAATATTTCCAAAGGAATAGAACCGGAAATATTAAAGCTATGAATGGATAGGGATGTAATGTGTGTCATATTACCCAACCAACTTAATTTAAAAATATAATTCTTTTTAAAAAAATAAAATAATTATATTTATATTTATTTTAATATAACCTATATTTTAGATGGTTATTCAAATAAAAAATAATGATTAAAATTTAAAATTAATTTAATTATTTATAAAATAGATCATTTTAATTTTTGAAATATATATTTATTCAATAAAAAATGAAATGTTAACTAAATAATTTTTTTAAAATTAATTTATTAATAAAAATAAAATCTTATAAATTATTTTATTAATAAAAATAAATTCTTATATAAATTTTAAGTAAAAGTATTTAAAATTTAAAATATTTCTTTTACCATTTTTTTTTCTAATAAGAAACTTCTTGAAGTAAGGTTATTGAGATGTATTAATTAATATAATTAAATTTCCAACCAATTATCCAAAAATTTCTCAATCTATATTTTTAGTTTCCTTTTTTTTTAAGAGGAATAAAAAAATAGTATTGTTCTAATAAATTTGCCCAACAATTTGGTATTTAGTATTATGTTTTTTAAAGTATTAGTGATGACTAACCACATATATGAGACATGGGTATTACTATTGGAGTCTTAACAACAACTAACATGGGATATCGTCCATATAAGTATTATGAATTTTATGTATATGTAGATATAAAAATTTAAAATATAAATGTATTCATATAATAATGATAGAATTATTTTTAATATTTAATATTATTATGTTTTCAATTTTGTCTGTGGTTTGTTTATTTATTTTTTTGCTTTTATTGCTTTTGATGTTTACGTGATTTTACTTTTGGTTTTTTTTCTCTAATTACTTATGTCTTGATTTTTGCCCATTGTGATAAGATTGAAGGAGTAGGATTTTCCACTTTCATGAAGTCTTGACTCTTTTTTTTTTTTTTTTTGTAAACTGAGGCAAGATTCTATTACTAAAAAGGAAGGTTACATACACATGCAGGTCTCCACCCGCCCAAAAGGGAAACCGAGTGACCATCGGAAGTTTTTAACAGCCATCCAAAAGAATTATATGTCCAATCTATCTAACCAAGCTAATAACCCCTCTATTCTTACTACAAACAGAGTTTTCTTAACTGGAATCATGACCATCGAATATTTCAAAAAGACAAAAAAGAAGTATAGAAAAACCTCTTATCAGCATCTGCATATTCTACTGTTTCATTGCCTCTGGCTTGGCCTCACTTTTTGCCTTGACCTCTATTCCACTTGCTTTAAACAGCTGCACCAACTTGTCCATCTTTCTATCCTGCATGAGAAGAGTTACTTGGATGTTCTTCAACTCCCTTTTAAGGGTGGGCATTCCTTGAGCCAGCTCCACCATTTCCATGGCCACTTGTTCCATGGCCTTGGCTAGTAATCTCTTCATGCCCCAATAGACGTGTAGTGACTGCTTGTATAAAGACATTCTCCCTCTTGTGTGGCCCGGGTTAGGGAGAAAACTCTCCCAATATTCCATTCCAGGCTCAGATAGTTCCTGCATAGCATCTTCCTCTAAGTGGTCTATAATTCTCCGGATGTTGGGGTTGGTTTCATGAATATAAGCTTCCTCTGCCTCCTGCAACTTCTTCCTCATATCCTTTTTCCCTCTCTTCCTGCCTCTGACCCCACTGGCTGATCCTTCCTCATATGCAGGTTTTCGAGCTCGGTTCCCTCTACCTCCACTTGCTGGAGGCCTCCCTCTGCCCCTCAGGTTACCTCGTCCCCTCAGACCTCGACTTCTTCCACGCCTGCCACCCGCGCCCTCTTCATCTTCTTCCGAACCCTCCTCTGTAAATTCCCTGTCTCCCAATGGAGCGTTGCACTGCTTCCATTTACCAACCTTTCCACCCGAGGTCGGCCGCTGCTCCTCCTCTGCAAAATAATCCCGTATATCAAATTCCTCCTCGTCTGACTCCTCCGATATGTCAAGGTAAATCCTCTACGATGATTCCTCAACCGCATTCTTCCCTCTCTTATCCATACTCACCCCCTGACTTCGCGTCCGCCTACCCTCTCCCCTGTCTGGGTTCCCTGCCATAATGGTTATCAGCAAATTCGCAACACTGCTGTTATTCACTCCCAATTCCGTCAGACTGGATGCAAACTGGAAATCCGAAACTCTCCCCCTCACTTGGCTGCTATACATTCCCAAATTTATCCTTGTCGCCGATCAGCTACACGCATGCAGTAATATAACCCTACTCAGCCACCTTTCCACCTTGATACGTCGTTTCTGCCAATCCTTCACATTAATACACGTCTCAGGTCTTGGATCATGATGTGATATGGTCCCTGTCCATTTGACGCTTCCGCAATACCACCTCAGTACCTTACCCCCATTCCTTCTTGGAATGATCATTCCTCCCAATGTTCGAGGATACGCACCATTCGTAATTGTAATTAGAGCGACTCTCGCCTTCATACACCCTGTACAATCATTAATGATCCTGTCTTTTCCCCTCCCATCCATTATGAGGAGGCAGCTAATCCATCCTTTCATGCTCAATCGCTTCATCATTATCTTGCCTTAATATGGATTTTAAATCATTCCACCGTGGATCCGTCTAAAATAATAACCAACTGCCATCCATTTCCCTGTTCGGCTCACCACATGCCCAATTGGCTAAGAAATCGGCCGCTCTATTAGCTCGCCTCAAAACATGATTGATGGTAATATAGTCAATCGTCCACATCAAACCTTCTATGTCCTGTATAATCCCGGCTGTCCGCCAGCTCTTTGCCACATGGTCCCAGCTTTTGCCATCCCTCAATTTCCTTAGCATATATATCGTTAGTTGAGAATCGCCTTCAATTTCAAGGTTGCTATATCCATTTCGTGCTGCAATTCGAAGTCCATTATAAACCCCCCATAACTCTGCTTCATTGTTCGACATTTCCCCTCCCCATTCAGCATATACCCACCGCGAAATCCCTCTACTATCTCGAAAAATACCTCCCCATCCTTCTTGCCCAGGGTTACCTTTCGATGCCCCATCGAAAGTCAATTTGATTCGACTAGCTCCTGGAAATCTAAAATAATTTGGGCTCTGCATGCGATACCTATTACTCCTGTCAGTATTGGGATATAACATTGTAAAGTCAATATTCAATTTGGAGATTATTCGCTGTTCTGCCGAGTTTAATTTCCAATCATCTTCACTCCAGACTTCAGATAAGACCGTTTCTTTAATCGATCGACAGACTTCATCCCAAATTCTTGATTTGTGGCAGCTTCGGTCTCAAAAGAGTCTGCGATTTCGTTCTTTCCATACCTCCCAGATAACAAAACCAACCGCTAAAGTCCATATCCTCCTGACAAGTTTACTTTGAAAATTCCCCTTTCCCCACTGAATTATGGTATTCCTAAGGCTCTCGGGATCTTTGTTTGATGTACCAAAGAGTACCCGAAGTTCTTCCCACAAACTCTGAGTATACATACATCAATTGAGCAGGTGTTCCTGAGTCTCTATGTCTTTACTACAAAGGTAACACCGTGATGGACCAATCATTCCTTGTTTCTGCAAATTATCCCAAGTCAGGATCCTTCCTCTGCATACTAACCATGCAAAAAGAGTTACTTTTGGCCACCATTTACCTTCCCAAATCTTTTTCCAATCCACGGGTTCGTCCTCCCTTTCTTCTTTCGTAGCCCAGTAATAAGATTCTTTAACTGTAAACATACCCTGCATTGCTTTACCCCATCTAAGGATAGCTTTACCTTCTCGGATCTTAATTTTCCTGGATTCTATTTCTCTTATATACACTTGCGCAGTCTCCAGACTTATACTCTCATCCCATTCATGTGGTCTTTTCCATACTCTCCAAATATCATTTAATGCTGCCCGTCTGTTGTAGGGAAAAGTATCCGATTCGGATGACCCTATCCCACTCTAAGGGTGATAGTACCTCAGCAACAACTGTAAAGGAAACTACTGAAGGTTTACTTCTTTATGAAAGCAAAAGAGAATGAAAGAATGCACTAACCGTTTCCTTGCGCTTAATGTCGAATCCAAACTCTTCTCTATGGCTGCTTGCTCCCAGCTCCTTGCTCTATTGCTGGCCCAGCTACAATGAGATCCTGCAAAATAGCAAAGAAGGAAACTACAAGCAACATGCAATCATAACTGATTCAAGGATTAGTGTAAATCAAATATACAATTATCACAATATATCATTGAAACAAGAGCATATAGAAGAACCTCAATAGCTTTTATTAATGAAGAAGTAAAGGTTCTGAGAGTGTTACAACCATTGAAGGCTCCAATCCAGCAACACCTCCCAGCAGAAAGAATTTCTCCTCTTCACCTCCTTCAAGCAATCACCCAATAGCTCTATAGTGAAACCAACAACATAGCATTACTTTGCACAAAATTCCAGCCTCCTGAGCTCATAGGAGAGAGCTCAATATATAGATGAATTGAGAAAGGATGAGTCAGCTTGCAATTGATGTGTAGCTGCCTTGTGTCCTCTCTCTCTTCAGTTGATCTTCAGTTCTTGAGTCCACTTGGAGAACCTTGCTTCCACTTGGAGATACAGAGCCTCTGACTCATCACAAGGCGAAATCCCTGATCCAAGTGTCATTTTTGGATCAATGACTCAGTGTGCCACTTGTCCAATCTCGCTCAACGTAGGTGGCCTTTGTTCTACCTTCTTTGCAACGCAGGTACACCATGGAGGAGTTGTGTTTCAGCGCAGAAGCCTAGTGGAGCACCTGCTTTGATTTCAGGATTGCTTGTTTTTGAGTGTTTTCAGGTGGAGAACTGATCTGAGAGCTGTTGGTTTGCTGACCTTGTTCTTCTAGGGGTAGGAACATCATGTTTAGGGAACTTTGGATCCCTTGGATTATTGACAATTCATGTAAGGCACAAAATTGTCTATAACAGATGCCCCCTAAAGTATGAGGTCGTTTATCGGATGAAATGCTTTATTGAGAGGATCCGAAGTTCATTCAATCTGCTGAGAAGCGTCCTGTAACAAGATACAATATAATACATGATTTTTCATACATTTTCATGATCTAGCTGAGGCGGGCATTCCCATGCTCAGCTTTATAAATACATTTTGGTACATAGAACAGACGATCGTCTGATTGTAGACCGATAATTCTCTGCTGAAATTATCATCCTTTGAGAAGGATGATCATCTGCTGTAATGATGTACATATCAAATGTCTTTATGTCCTGAATATATATCGCAGCCCGGATGGATGAAACTAGATCCGGGGTCTTCAATCTCTTCCGATCTTCACTCGATGTACAAGTCGATCCATGTGAGAATTTCTTGAAGTCGAACATGGAAAGACATCGCTTGATTACCGGTCAATGATGTAAACCGTTAACAAGCGCGAGAGGAATCACCGATAAGGATGATGACCCTCAAGGTACGGCAGTACAATTCACATGGTGGGAATAAAGGACTTGGCGTCGACCACCATGCAAAATCTTCTGGTCGAAGGTCATTGATGTATACCTGTCGCCGGAAGTGAGAAACTTGCCATTGAGGCATGCAAGCTTCAAAGTACTGAAGGGGTTGTTCCTAGATCAACTCCTTGGATAATGAGCTGATGTCGACAAGGAGCGATTCGTCAAAGGAGGGCCTTAATGAATCCCACATCAGTGACACGGAACGGAGCTAGTGATTGTGATGAGGTGAAAACAAACTGTGATGTATGATTCAGGGTGGCGGTCATGAAATGGATGAAGGACAGTGTATGGCAGTGGATGGGACACGGTTGACTCTTTGCAGAACAACATCTCTTGAACATATAACGACACTGATGTGATGGATTGGTAGCATTACTGTTATAGACAATTTTGTGCCTTACAGCAACAGGCATGAATTGTCAATAATCCAAGGGATCCAAAGTTCCCTAAACATGATGTTCCTACCCCTAGAGGAACAAGGTCAGCAAACCAACAGCTCTTAGATCAGTTCTCCACCTGAAAACACTCAAAAACAAGCAATCCTGAAATCAAAGCAGGTGCTCCACTAGGCTTCTGCGCTGAAACACAACTCCTCCATGGTGTACCTGCGTTGCAAAGTAGGTAGAACAAAGGCCACCTGCGTTGAGCGAGATTGGACAAGTGGCACACTGAATCATTGCTCCAAAAATGACACTTGGATCAGGGATTTCGCCTTGTGATGAGTCAGAGGCTCTGTTTCTCCAAGTGGAAGCAAGGTTCTCCAAGTGGACTCAAGAACTGAAGATCAACTAAAGAGAGAGAGGACACAAGGCAGCTACACATCAGTTGCAAGCTGACTCATCCTTTCTCAATTCATCTATATATTGAGCTCTCTCCTATGAGCTCAAAAGGCTGGAATTTTGTGCAAAGTAATGCTATGTTGTTGGTTTCACTATAGAACTATTGGGTGATTGCTTGAGGGAGGTGAAGAGGAGAAATTCTTTCTGCTGGGAGGTGTTGCTGGATTGGAGCCTTCAATGGTTGTAACACTCTCAGAACCTTTACTTCTTCATTAATAAAAGCTATTGAGGTTCTTCTATATGCTCTTGTTTCAATGATATATTGTGATAATTGTATATTTGATTTACACTAATCCTTGAATCAGTTATGATTGCATGTTGCTTGTAGTTTCCTTCTTTGCTATTTTGCAGGATCTCATTGTAGCTGGGCCAGCAATAGAGCAAGGAGCTGGGAGCAAGCAGCCATAGAGAAGAGTTTGGATTCAACATTAAGCGCAAGGCAACGGTTAGTGCATTCTTTTATTCTCTTTTGCTTTCATAAAGAAGTAAACCTTCAGTAGTTTCCTTTACAGTTGTTGCTGAGGTACTATCACCCTTAGAGTGGGATAGGGTCATCCGAATCGGATACTTTTCCCTACAACAAACTGGCGACTCCGCTGGGGATCGTATCTATTTGATTGTTTGTAGTATTTTGCTATTCATTTCCTGAACAAAAGAGTACCAAATCGAAAAGCTTTTGACTATATCAAAAGCGAAGTAGAGGGCAGCTACTCTAGCTCATTTCTGAGCATGTTCATGATTTGAAGAGCTGATCTACAAGGATCCTTGTAAGCTCTGAGTGATAGCTTTTCATCCTTCCTAATCATCCCTTTGAGTGTGCTTGACTGATTGCTTCTGATTTGAGCAAAAACTGAGCATTTTTGAGAAAACTGTGACCCGGAAACTAGGAAAACGCAACTTTCGTTTTCCAAAGCAGGTAGTACACAGGCTACCTGCTTTGCAATGCAGGTCCCGAAGGGGCTACCTGCGCTGAGAGCCAGACTGGCTGAGCAGCACCTGCGTTGGCCCAATTTTTCTTTGTGCAGTTGGGGTTTCCTCCCTTTTTCTTGCCTGTCTTCACTATAGATTTGGCTGCCAGTTACCAGTCTTGTACCTGTTCTGAAACCAACCTTACTTGCCATCATTATGCCTCTGTTATATAACGAAATTTTACTGGTTCTTTTGTATTTCTTACTTCATTTAAAATTTCCCATAACGAAGAGTAAACTAGTCTTGCTTTGGCCTCTTAGATCTGAACCTGTGTTAGGCATTTTGCTGGTCTAAAGAGTTAGCTTGTTTGCTGTCCATAGCTGTTCAGTCATTTTACTTTCGTCATTATGGTTTGATTTCATGTATTTCCAATGATTAAACAAGTAAATCTTAAGGTGTCTTTTGATTTTGGACAAACTTGTTTGTTTTCGCTTTAAATCGAAATCAAAGTTATATAACAACTTTCTTTTTGTAACCCATCAACATTAAGAAAGGGAAAAGAAAATACATGCATTGTGCATTTTGCATCTGACTGTTTGCATGACGATTTAGGAAAAATTTGCATTAGTGTGTGCTCTATGATTTGTGAGAAAAGATTTGCCTTTCTTCTCCCTCAGTAGTTAAGATTTTCAAAGTTGAAAGATTGAAAAGTTTGCTTCTCATCTTAGACTGCATTCAGGAATTTCTTACATACATCTCGTGGTGATACTTAAAGGCAAACTGCTAAACAAGATCAACATTAAAATAAATTCAATTTACATAACAAT
Source organism: Pinus tabuliformis (assembly GCA_031772625.1). Lineage (NCBI taxonomy): Eukaryota > Viridiplantae > Streptophyta > Pinopsida > Pinales > Pinaceae > Pinus > Pinus tabuliformis. The sequence goes on from CM062818.1 coordinate 1,332,327,298, forward strand.
GCTTTGTAACATAATGCAAACACATAGAGGTCTAGGTAGAGACGTGTTCCAGCGTCATTAAACATAGTGACTGTCGATCTCTACGAAGGTGGGTGATTCCTCCTGAGAGTCGGTGGCACTAATACGGACTTGTGCTCCCACGTACCGTCGCGTATATATTGGGAGACCCCTATAGGAACAAAGCCTTTATCCATAGGAAGCCGTGTCGACTGCCCTACTGATCGCGATGCAGTGAACACAGCATTCACGAAGATCGACCACCTGTACCGTAAAACGTATTCTGTGGTTTCGCGAAAAGTTTGGCACACCCTCTGCCTAGAACTCCAGAGAAGTTTCTTTTGGCCTTTTTCAAACTCTATAACTGAAAAAGTCCATCCGAGCATTTGTCACTTCGGGCTCGTTAAAACATCGAAGGAGACTAGAGTCATCTTTAGCTTTTTCTCGACTCTTAAAACATGAAGAAGGAAAGTTGTGTCTAAAGCGTCGTTAATAAAATTTATTTTAAACCGGAACATAATCACTTGTTATTCCCACGTTGATCTTTCAGTTGAAAAGTATGGAGCCCACCAACCAAGGAAGTAACCTTGGCGGAAGTCCCAATCCCTTCTCCTCTTGGGGAGATGTTGGTGCGCCTCATATGGCCACATTGTCACTTCCAGGATTGACAATTGGCCTACATATATGGCTCTTTTCAACTAATGTAGTCGAATCAACAGTCAGACCAGTCTAGAGCTACCCACCAGCCTTCCACTTCTTACAATTCTTCCTCTGATCCTCCATCTTCGCAAGGTAGAGCCGGCAAAAGTCAGCCTCCCATGGAGAAGAAGGAAAAGAAGAAGAAAGAAAAGAAGCAGAAGGGGCCTATGGCGAAGGCGACTGGGGGCAAGAAAAAGACATCTGACAAAAATCCACACACTGCACCGACCGGGCCTAAATCGCCATGTGTCATTTGCAAAGGGACCCACTTCCATCGTGATTGTCCTTGTATTCCCCGGATACTAAGGGACTGGTCCCCCAGGTTGCACAATCCGGTAGCATCAACCTCTGGTAGTCATGTTGATTGCAGTCCGTCAACTAGCGAGAGTGAAGGATGGAAAGGGAGACCAAGATCACCCTGTATGTTGTGTGAAGGCGATCACGCCATCCACCGATGTCCATTCTTAGATGAGGCGAAGAGAGTTTTGGAAGATCGTCCGGTATCACCGTTACGACTTCCTCCTGGATACCAAAAACTCGTGCCTAATCCCTCGATAGTTGAAAATCCAGCTGACCCGCTCAAGTGGTCAGCTGAAGTGTCAGTCATTGAGAATGAACCTGCTGAATCCAGACCAGACGAAAGTCTAAAGGTCGAAACGGCAGTTGACCCGGTTCTTCCTTCAGAGGTTTCATCCTCAAATGACACCGTCATTGAAGATTTATCTTCAAATGACACCCTCACTGAAGAGGATAAGGATGACACCATCCATATTCTTTTCATCAACACAGACTCTGATGAGTGTCAGGGCAATGTGCCCATTCCTTTATCGCAGGAAGGAACATCGTCAGGGTCGTATCCGGCCGTATATTCGGTCCCACCACCAAGCAACCTAGTTGTATCCTTTGATTGGAATCAACTAGGCAGACCCCGGTTACCAGCCAGTATCCCATTCAGAATCATCGTTCAAATCTACAGAATGGTGATGGCTGGAACTATCATTGATGAAGGGGCATCTGTGAGTATCCTTTCCTCTATTGCTTGGAAAGCACTGGGTTCCCCGGCGCTTTTACCTGAGATGAGAAATCTATCAGGTTTTGATAAAGGAACCAGTCACCCATTAGGGATTCTCCCCAATGTTCCAGTTACATTGAAAGGGAAGACAGTTCATATGAACATCATGGTCGTCCAGGGACCCTTGGTTTATAACTTACTCCTTGGACGAGACTATATTTATTGCATGGAGGCGATAGTGTCCTCACTCTTCAGAGTTATGTGTTTTCCGCACGAAGGAAGAATGGTCAAGCTCGTAGACCAACTTTCATTTCCAGGATCACGCATTGCAAATAGTCAAATACCATCCCTTAACGGTCTATTCACTCAAGGAATGCCTCCACCCCCGGTTCTACTTCCCGATGAATGCGAGTGATTCGGAAAGAAAAGAACTGGGACCCAGGGGGCATGCACCCTGGCCTGCCTTGGGCAGAGGAAACCTTGGGTATAAAGTTAATTTCCGCAGAAGAATGGACTAGTTCGTACCCCGTCCGAAAAAGGAAGAGAGGGTTGTTCTAGGATAAAATTCTTTTGTCAAAGTTATCTGAGCGAAACGATCGGCTCCCTTTGTCTAAAAAAGTAGGCTCTCCTAAGGAGGAGATCCATTTGTGGCGGCAAGTAGCCACCATCTTTGAATGTCAAGCCTCACCCATTAAAACATATGTTTTGAAGGATAAGTAGGGGCAGTCTCCAAAGAAAGAGATGAAATTGCTGCAACAAGTAGTCACCATCCTTAGCAACCTAATGATAGACATCGCCGAAAAGAGAGTTTAGTTTGCGGCAGCAAACAAAACCATTTTTCGGATAATAAGTAAGAGGAAGAATCTCGAAATTATACTTTATACCTGGGGGCATGCGAACCTTTTGGAGTGCAAGCACGGGACGACTATTTATTTTTTAAATTTTTAGGTCCTCCCTTTAAACCTGTAGGTCTAACCCGTTAAACTCGTAGGATTAGCCGTTTCCAGCTTGCATAAAGAAAGGATGTGGGGCAAAAGTTAAAACTTGCCAAATTGGAGTAGCTAGTGAGGTATAGCTCCTTAAATAAGAATACCCCACCTGAGGCATTCCTTGTATTAAGACTGGTATAATTGAGCAAGGTTTGAATGCATTCAAGCTCGTTAAAAAATGAACTGCCCCTTAAAGTTTAGGGGGCATATGCCTCGTCTGCATTATTATGCTGGGGGCATCATCGAGCAGTTTTAGCAATGTTCATGCTCGTTAAAAAATAAACTCAAGAATCGAGCAGTTTTTGTACAAAGTTCATGCTCGTTAAAAAATAAACATAAATTGTGAGCAATCTTTCCCTACAGTTCAAGCTCACCCAGAAAAAATGAACCGGTAAATAACCTTGAGAAATGTGACCTTTGACAGCCATATTAAAAGCCCTTGGTCGTGTTTATATGCCATCACCTCCATCCGTTCATTTGGCCAATCGTTCATCTCCATATGTTTGTTTACCCATTTTTAGGGACAGTTGCGAAGAGTGATTTCACTTAGCCATCCTTGTGACACTGCCGTGATTGGAAAATTCCAACCTGTACCTGGAATCTGCTGCTCTCCCTGTTTATCACTCGTTCCTCAAAAGACGAGTCTTCTTTGAGCTCTTTTCACTGACTCGTAAAATATAAAAAGTTTGCCGAGTTTTGGCCTTCCAGCTCGTTAAAAGGACTGGAAGAGCTATCCCTCCTCTAGATTTTAATCTTTTTGGACCTGAGGGATTATTGCACAAAAAGATCGAGCGCTTGTTTTGTTCGGCTCGTTAAAGAAATCGAAAATTCATCCCTTCTGTATTGTTTTATACTTTTTCGGACTTAAGGGATTAAATGACGAAAAAGGAATTTTGGAGCTAACTTTCCGTACCTTTTCAGACTCTCTAAAAATGAAAAGGACCGAGTTATCCTTGTCGTTAGACTCGTTAAATTCATTAAATAGCGACAAACTTGTCTTTAGACGAGAACGAGTTTCCCTATCGCTAGGCTCGTTAAAACATAGCGATGGGCTTGCCCGAAGGGCAGGTTATAGAACAAGCATATGTTATCCTCCTCAAGCTTGATAAAAATAAAGAGGTACTGGTCAGCAATGACTGGGGAAAAATTGGGAGAACCTCACAGCTTTAATGGTAGCAAGTCGCTCTTGAACATGACACTTTGTCCTCCGTATCACATCGGGTTGGGTTGTTTCATTCACCGGTCTCATCACCATGGTCCTCGCCACACCATCCATATTTGGGGTAATGCTAACAATCCATCACATCAGTGTCGTTATATATTCAAGAGATGTTGTTCTGCAAAGAGTCAACCGTGTCCCATCCACTGCCATACATTGTCCTTCATCCATTTCATGACCGCCACCCTGAATCATACATCACAGTTTGTTTTCACCTCATCACAATCACTAGCTCCGTTCCGTGTCACTGATGTGGGATTCATTAAGGCCCTCCTTTGACGGATCGCTCCTTGTCGACATCAGCTCATTATCCAAGGAGTTGATCTAGGAACAACCCCTTCAGTACTTTGAAGCTTGCATGCCTCAATGGCAAGTTTCTCACTTCCGGCGACAGGTATACATCAATGACCTTCGACCAGAAGATTTTGCATGGTGGTCGACGCCAAGTCCTTTATTCCCACCATGTGAATTGTACTGCCGTACCTTGAGGGTCATCATCCTTATCGGTGATTCCTCTCGCGCTTGTTAACGGTTTACATCATTGACCGGTAATCAAGTGATGTCTTTCCATGTTCGACTTCAAGAAATTCTCACATGGATTGACTTGTACATCGAGTGAAGATCGGAAGAGATCGAAGACCCCGGATCTAGTTTCAGCCATCTGGGCTGCGATATATATTCAGGACATAAAGACATTTTATATGTACATCATTACAGCAGATGATCATCCTTCTCAAAGGATGATAATTTCAGCAGAGAATTATCGGTCTACAATTAGACGATCGTCTGTTCTATGTACCAAAATGTATTTATAAAGCTGAGCATGGGAATGCGCGCCTCAGCTAGATCATGAAAATGTATGAAAAATAATGTATTGTATTGTATCTTATTACAGGACACTTCTCAGCAGATTGAATGAACTTCGGATCCTCTCAATAAAGCATTTCACCCGATAAACGACCTCATACTTTAGGGGGCATCTGTTATAGACAATTTTGTGCCTTACAGCAACAGGCATGAATTGTCAATAATCCAAGGGATCCAAAGTTCCCTAAACATGATGTTCCTACCCGTAGAGGAACAAGGTCAGCAAACCAACAGCTCTCAGATCAGTTCTCCACCTGAAAACACTCAAAAACAAGCAATCCTGAAATCAAAGCAGGTGCTCCACTAGGCTTCTGCGCTGAAACACAACTCCTCCATGGTGTACCTGCGTTGCAAAGCAGGTAGAACAAAGGCCACCTGCGTTGAGCGAGATTGGACAAGTGGCACACTGAATCATTGCTCCAAAAATGACACTTGGATCAGGGATTTCGCCTTGTGATGAGTCAGAGGCTCTGTTTCTCCAAGTGGAAGCAAGGTTCTCCAAGTGGACTCAAGAACTGAAGATCAACTAAAGAGAGAGAGGACACAAGGCAGCTACACATCAGTTGCAAGCTGACTCATCCTTTCTCAATTCATCTATATATTGAGCTCTCTCCTATGAGCTCAAAAGGCTGGAATTTTGTGCAAAGTAATGCTATGCTGTTGGTTTCACTATAGAACTATTGGGTGATTGCTTGAGGGAGGTGAAGAGGAGAAATTCTTTCTGCTGGGAGGTGTTGTCGGATTGGAGCCTTCAATGGTTGTAACACTCTCAGAACCTTTACTTCTTCATTAATAAAAGCTATTGAGGTTCTTCTATATGCTCTTGTTTCAATGATATATTGTGATAATTGTATATTTGATTTACACTAATCCTTGAATCAGTTATGATTGCATGTTGCTTGTAGTTTCCTTCTTTGCTATTTTGCAGGATCTCATTGTAGCTGGGCCAGCAATAGAGCAAGGAGCTAGGAGCAAGCAGCCATAGAGAAGAGTTTGGATTCGACATTAAGCGCAAGGCAACGGTTAGAGCATTCTTTCAATCTCTTTTGCTTTCATAAAGAAGTAAACCTTCAGTAGTTTCCTTTACAGTTGTTGCTGAGGTACTATCACCCTTAGAGTGGGATAGGGTCATCCGAATCGGATACTTTTCCCTACAACAATTACCCCAAAATGTGGATGGTGTGGCGAGGACCATGGTTATGAGACCGGTGAATGAAACAACCCAACCCGATGTGATACAGAGGACAAAGTGTCATGTTCAAGAGCGACTTGCTACCATTAAAGCTGTGAGGTTCTCCCAATTTTTCCCCAGTCATTGCTGACCAGTACCTCTTTATTTTTGTCAAGCTTGAGGAGGATAACATATGCTTGTTCTATAACCTGCCCTTCGGGCAAGCCCATCGCTATGTTTTAACGAGCCTAGCGATAGGGAAACTCGTTCTCGTCTAAAGACAAGTTTGTCGCTATTTAATCATTTTAACGAGTCTAACGACAAGGAAAACTCGGTCCTTTTCATTTTTAGAGAGTCTGAAAAGGTACGGAAAGTTAACTCCAAAATTCCTTTTTCGTCATCTAATCCCTTAAGTCCGAAAAAGTATAAAACAATACAGAAGGGATGAATTTTCGATTTCTTTAACGAGCCGAAAAAAACAAGCGCTCGATCTTTTTGTGCAATAATCCCTCAGGTCCAAAAAGATTAAAATCTAGAGGAGGGATAGCTCTTCCGGTCCTTTTAACGAGCTGGAAGGCCAAAACTCGGCAAACTTTTCATATTTTACGAGTCAGTGAAAAGAGCTCAAAGAAGACTCGTCTTTTGAGGAACGAGTGATAAACAGGGATAGCAGCAGATTCCAGATACAGGTTGGAATTTTCCAATCACCGCAGTGTCACAAGGATGGCTAAGTGAAATCACTCTTCGCAGCTGTTCCTCAAAATGGGTAAACAAACATATGGAGATGAACGATTGGCCAAATGAACGGATGGAGGTGATGGCATATAAACACGACCAAGGGCTTTTAATATGGCTGTCAAAGGTTACATTTCTCAAGGTTATTCACCGGTTCATTTTTTCTGGGTGAGCTTGAACTATAGGAGAAGATTGCTCACAACTTATGTTTATTTTTTAACGAGCATGAACTATGTATTAAAACTGCTCGGATTCTGCGTTTATTTTTTAACGAGCATGAACTATATGCTAAAATTGCTCGATGATGGATGCCCCCAGCATAATAATAATGCAGATGAGGCATATGCCCCCCTAAACTTTAAGGGGTAGTTCATTTTTTAACGAGCTTGAATGCGTCCAAACCTTGCTCAATTATACCAGTCTTAATACAAGGAACGCCTCAGGTGAGGTATTCTTATTTAAGGAGCTATACCTCACTAGCTACTCCAATTTGGCAAGTTTTAACTTTTGCCCCACATCCCTTTTTTATGCAAGCTGGAAACGGCTAATCCTACGAGTTTAACGGGTTAGACCTACAGGTTTAAAGGGAGGACCTAAAAATTTAAAAAATAAATAGTCGTCCCGTGCTTGCACTCCAAAAGGTTCGCATGCCCCCAGGTATAAAGTATAATTTCAAGGCTGCCCCTCCTCTGTCCCACCTCTGTTTTTCTACTTGTCGTCTTGCTATATTTTTAACGATACTTGTCTTCTCGTTATTTTTCGGTGCCGACGGTACTTGTCTTCCCATCAGTTCACTTTTTGATTTTTGCAAGATCGCAACAGATAAGACATTGGCGTTATGGAGGGAGGCCCTCTTACTTATTATCCAAAAAATGGTTTCGTTTGCTGCCGCAAACTAAACTCTCTTTTCGGCGATGTCTATCATTAGGTTGCTAAGGATGGTGACTACTTGTTGCAGCAATTTCATCTCTTTCTTTGGAGACTGCCCCTACTTATCCTTCAAAACATATGTTTTAATGGGTGAGGCTTGAAATTCAAAGATGGTGGCTACTTGCCGCAACAAAGGGATCTCCTCCTTAGGAGAGCCTACTTTTTTAGACAAAGGGAGCGAGAACTTTATCTCACTCACATAACTTTGACAAAAGAACTTTATCCTAGAACAACCCTCTCTTCCTTATTTCGGACAGGGTACGAACTAGTCCATTCTTCTGCGGAAATTAACTTTATACCCAAGGTTTCCTCTGCCCAAGGCAGGCCAGGGTGCATGCCCCCTGGGTCCTAGTTCTTTCTTTCCGAATCACTCGCATTCATCGGGAAGTAGAACCAGGGGTGGAGGCATTCCTTGAGTGAATAAACCGTTAAGGGATGGTATTTGACTATTTGCGATGCGAGATCCTGGAAATGAAAGTTGGTCTACGAGCTTGACCATTCTTCCTTCGTGCGGAAAACACATAACTCTGAAGATTGAGGACACTATCGCCTCCATGCAATATATATAGTCTCGTCCAAGGAGTAAGTTATAAACCAAGGGTCCCTGGACGACTATGATGTTCATATGAACTGTCTTCCCTTTCAATGTAACTGGAACATTGGGGAGAATCCCTAACGGGTGACTGGTTCCTTTATCAAAACCTGATAGATTTCTCATCTCAGGTAAAAGCGTCGGGGAACCCAGTGCTTTCCAAGCAATAGAGAAAAGGATACTCACAGATGCCCCTTCATCAATGATAGTTCCAGCCATCACCATTATGTAGATTTGGACGATGATTCTGAATGGGATACTGGCTGGTAACCGGGGTCTGCCTAGTTGATTCCAATCAAAGGATACAACTAGGTTGCTTGGTGGTGGGACCGAATATACGGCCGGATACGACCCTGACGATGTTCCTTCCTGTGATAAAGGAATGGGCGCATTGCCCTGATGCTCATCAGAGTCTGTGTTGATGAAAATAATATGGACGGTGTCATCCTTATCCTCTTCAGTGAGGGTGTCATTTGAAGATAAATCTTCAATGACGGTGTCATTTGAGGATGAAACCTCTGAAGGAAGAACCGGGTCAACTGCCGTTTCTACCTTTAGACTTTCATCTGGTCTGGATTCAGCAGGTTCATTCTCAATGACTGACACTTCAGCTGACCACTTGAGCGGGTCAGCTGGATTTTCAACTATCGAGGGATTATGCACGAGTTTTTGGTATCCAGGAGGAAGTCGTAACGGTGATACCGGACGATCTTCCAAAACTCTCTTCGCCTCATCTAAGAATGGACATTGGTGGATGGCGTGATCGCCTTCACACAACATACAAGGTGATCTTGGTCTCCCTTTTCGTCCTTCACTCTCGCTAGTTGACGGATTGCAATCAACATGACTACCAGAGGTTGATGCTACCGGATTGTGCAACCTGGGGGACCAGTCCCTTAGTATCCGGGGAATACAAGGACAATCACGATGGAAGTGGGTCCCTTTGCAGATGACACATGGTGATTTAGGCCCGGTCGGTGCAGTGTGTGGATTTTTGTCAGATGTCTTTTGCTTGCCCCCAGTCGCCTTCGCCATAGGCCCCTTCTGCTTCTTTTCTTTCTTCTTCTTTTCCTTCTTCTCCATGGGAGGCTGACTTTTGCCGGCTCTACCTTGCGAAGATGGAGGATCAGAGGAAGAATTGTAAGAAGTGGAAGGCTGGTGGGTAGCTCTAGACTGGTCTGACTGTTGATTCGACTGCTCAGGATTAGTGGCGATCTGAACTACATTAGTTGAAAAGAGCCATACGGGTAGGCCAATTGTCAATCCTGGAAGTGACAATGTGGCCATATGAGGCGCACCAACATCTCCCCAAGAGGAGAAGGGATTGGGACTTCCGCCAAGGTTACTTCCTTGGTTGGTGGGCTCCATACTTTTCAACTGAAAGATCAACGTGGGAATAACAAGTGATTATGTTCCGATTTAAAATAAATTTTATTAACGACGCTTTAGACACAACTTTGCTTTTTCATGTTTTAAGAGTCGAGAAAAAGCTAAAGATGACTCTAGTCTCCTTCGATGTTTTAACGAGCCCGAAGTGACAAATGCTCGGATGGACTTTTTCAGTTATAGAGTTTGAAAAAGGCCAAAAGAAACTTCTCTGGAGTTCTAGGCAGAGGGTGTGCCAAACTTTTCGCGAAACCACAGAATACGTTTTACGGTACGGGTGGTCGATCTTCGTGAATGTTGTGTTCACTGCATCGCGATCAGTAGGGCGGTCGACACGGCTTCCTATGGATAAAGGCTTTGTTCCTATAGGGGTCTCCCAATATATACGCGATGGTACGTGGGAGCACAAGTCCGTATTAGTGCCACCGACTCTCAGGAGGAATCACCCACCTTCGTAGAGATCGACAGTCACTATGTTTAACGACGCCGGAACACGTCTCTACCTAGACCTCTATGTTTTTGTGTTATGTTACAAAGCGTTGTTATGTAAATTGAATTTATTTTAATGTTGATCTTGTTTAGCAGTTTGCCTTTAAGGATCACCACGAGATGTATGTAACAAATCCCTGAATGCAGTCTAAGATGAGAAGCAATCTTTTCAATCTTTCAACTTTGAAAATCTTAACTACTGAGGGAGAAGAAAGGAAAATCTTTTCTCACAGATCATAGAGCACACACTAATGAAAAATTTCCTAAATCGTCATGCAAACAGTCAAATTCAAAATGCACAATGTATGTATTTTCTTTTCTCTTTCTTAATGTTGATGGGTTACAAAAAGAAAGTTGTTATATAACTTTGATTTCGATTTAAAGCGAAAACAAACAAGTTTGTCCAAAATCAAAAGACACCTTAAGATTTACTTGTTTAATCACTGGAAATACATGAAATCAAACCATAATGACGAAAGTAAAATGACTGATCAGCTATGGACAACAAACAAGCTAACTCTTTAGACCAGCAAAATGCCTAACACAGGTTCAGATCTAAGAGGCCAAAGCAAGACTAGTTTACTCTTCGTTATGGGAAATTGTAAATGAAGTAAGAAATACAAAAGAACAAGTACAATTTCGTTATATAACAGAGGCGGAATGATGGCAAGTAAGGTTGGTTTCAGAACTGGTGCAAGACTGGTAACTGGCTGCAAAACCTATAATGAAAACAGGCAAGAAAAAGGGAGGAAACCCCAACTGCACTAGGCAAAATTGGGCCAACGCAGGTGCTGCTCAGCCAGTCTGGCTCTCAGCGCAGGTAGCCCCTTCGGGACCTGCGTTGCAAAGCAGGTAGCCTGTGTACTACCTGCTTTGGAAAACGAAAGTTGCGTTTTCACAGTTTCCGGGTCACAATTTTCTCAAAAATACACAGTTTTTGCTCAAATCAGAAGCAATCAGTCAAGCACACTCAAAGGGATGATTAGGAAGATGAAAAGCTATCACTAAGAGCTTACAAGGATCCTTGTAGATCAGCTCTTCAAATCATGAACATGCTCAGAAATGAGCTAGAGTAGCTGCCCTCTACTTCGCTTTTGATATAGTCAAAAGCTTTTCGATTTGGTACTCTTTTGTTCAGGAAATGAATAGAAAAATACTACAAACAATCAAACAGATACGATCCCCAGTGGAGTCGCCAGTTTGTTGTAGGGAAAAGTATCCGATTCGGATGACCCTATCTCACTCTAAGGGTGATAGTACCTCAGCAACAACTGTAAAGGAAACTACTGAAGGTTTACTTCTTTATGAAAGCAAAAGAGAATGAAAGAATGCACTAACCGTTGCCTTGCGCTTAATGTCGAATCCAAACTCTTCTCTATGGCTGCTTGCTCCCAGCTCCTTGCTCTATTGCTGGCCCAACTACAATGAGATCCTGCAAAATAGCAAAGAAGGAAACTACAAGCAACATGCAATCATAACTGATTCAAGGATTAGTGTAAATCAAATATACAATTATCACAATATATCATTGAAACAAGAGCATATAGAAGAACCTCAATAGCTTTTATTAATGAATAAGTAAAGGTTCTGAGAGTGTTACAACCATTGAAGGCTCCAATCCAGCAACACCTCCCAGCAGAAAGAATTTCTCCTCTTCACCTCCTTCAAGCAATCACCCAATAGCTCTATAGTAAAACCAACAACATAGCATTACTTTGCACAAAATTCCAGCCTCCTGAGCTCATAGGAGAGAGCTCAATATATAGATGAATTGAGAAAGGATGAGTCATCTTGCAACTGATGTGTAGCTGCCTTGTGTCCTCTCTCTCTTCAGTTGATCTTCAGTTCTTGAGTCCACTTGGAGAACCTTGCTTCCACTTGGAGAAACAGAGCCTCTGACTCATCGCAAGGCGAAATCCCTGATCCAAGTGTCATTTTTGGAGCAATGACTCAGTGTGCCACTTGTCCAATCTCGCTCAACACAGGTGGCCTTTGTTCTACCCGCTTTGCAACGCAGGTACACCATGGAGGAGTTGTGTTTCAGCGCAGAAGCCTAGTGGAGCACCTGCTTTGATTTCAGGATTGCTTTTTTTTGAGTGTTTTCAGGTGGAGAACTGATCTGAGAGCTGTTGGTTTGCTGACCTTGTTATTCTAGGGGTAGGAACATCATGTTTAGGGAACTTTGGATCCCTTGGATTATTGACAATTCATGTAAGGCACAAAATTGTCTATAACACCGTCTCCAATAATCCCTGACATATTCCATTCATGCTCGTTGCGTTGTTGCTTGGAGTTCATGTAAAGGTTGATTTCTCGCCATCTTCTCACGCTGTTGCCATCCTTCCTCCCAAAACCTCGCTAAACTGCCTTCGCAGATCTCCCAGAAAGCGAAGTCCCTAACCAGATCTTTGTTATTTCTTGCTAACTCCCATATTTGTGACCCTCGTGGAGTATCTGCTATTCGTAGACGCCCTTCAATTGTTCCTGGCATATCATATTTTTGATTCCATATTCTTTTCCACACATCCGTACCCCCCTGTACCCATCTCCACCATAATTTCGCCCCTAGAACCGTATTTACAATTTCCAGATCTCTTACTCCAAGGCCTCCTTCCTCTTTCCTCTTGATTACATTTTTCCATGAAACCAGAGTCCATTTTTTCTGCTGCTTTGGTCCCCCCCAAAGAAATTTACCCAATATTTCTCTCAATTTAGAAAAAACGCCTTTGGGGGTAGCCATAATGGAAAGAGGGTATATGGGGATAGATAATAATACCGATTTTAAAAGAATAACTCGGCTTGCTATATTCAACAGTCTAAACAACCAACTAGCTAATCGTTTCCAGATCTTATCCACTAAGCCTTGCCAATTCTTTATGCGGTTTGAGTTTATATCCAGCTGAATGCCCAAATATTTGGTGGGTAACTCTCCCTGTCTAAAGCCTAGAACTCTGGTTAAATGAGCCTTAACAGCTTCAGGTTAATTAAATATAAAAGTACAAGATTTATCATTATTAACCGTCATACCTGAAGCGTTCATAAAAACTTCTAAGACATGTTTGAAACCTCTTAAGCGACGCTTCTCCAAACAACATCAAATCATCAATGAACTGTTGATGGGTGATGATTAGATTATCTCCCCACAATCTAATGCCTTTGATCCGTCGTTCCCTTACTTCTTTCTTGAGTTTTCTGCTTAATCCTTCCATAGCCAGTATGAACAAAAACAGAGAAATTGGATCCCCCTGCCTAATTCCCCTGGTGGCATTAAACGTGTTTGTAGGTATCCCATTAACCAAAATTGAGAAGTTCGGAGTTGATACCATACTAATTATCCATGCAATCCACCTGTTCTCAAACCCAAAAGCTTCTAAAACCGCTCTTAGATAATTCCAATTCAATCTATCATAGGCCTTAGACAAATCCAACTTCATAAGCATCCCTTTCTTTTTTCTCTGTTTTAAAGAATGTATGACTTCCTGAGATACCACTATACCATCCAAAATTTGCCGACCTTCCACAAACCCAGTCTGTTCAGGCGCAATTAAATTGGGTAGGAGAGGTTTCAACCTTTTCGCAATCAAGGTAGATATAATTTTATAAATAACATTACACAAGGCTATGGGTCTATAGCCCTGTGGTTCTTCTGATGTATTACTCTTAGGAATCAAGGTAAAAAAGGTTGAGTTAATACCTGGCCAGATTCTCTGCCTTATTCTTGATTCCTCCACCGCCTCCAGTATTTCTTTGCCTAGGAAGTGCCAGCTTGCCTGGAAGAATTTGATTGTATATCCATCCAGCCCTGGAGCCTTATTCTTACCCATATTCATCACTACTTCTTCTACCTCTTCCATGGTTACTGCCCGCATTAATGCCTTGTTTTGGTCCTCTGTAACTATTCGTGGTATCTCCCTGCAGATATTAGTAATTGCTTCCCTTCTATCCCTTTGATTTTCCGTGAGCACCCCCTTAAAGTAATCAACTAGAGTCTTTTCAATATCTGCTTGTTCTAGCACTCTCTCGCCCTCTGCATTCCTAATTGAAAAAATTCTATTCCTCTGCCTATGTTGAATCATAGCTTGGTGAAATAATTTTGTATTTCTTTCGCCTTCCCTTAACCAACGTACCCTTGATTTTTGTCTCCACAAAATCTCCTCTTGTTTTCGACGCTCCTCTAGCTGACTGATAATACACCCTTCCTCCCTACTCTTGTCTTCATCCCTGCCCTCCAATATTATTTTTTGTTGTATGTCCTCCATTTCTCCTTCCAACTTCTGCTTAGCCTCCATAATATTCCCAAATTCTTTCCTGTTCCATTCTTTGATTTTTTTTTTTAGTTCCTTAAGCTTCAATTGAATAGTATGCATTCTCCCTTTGCCCCTGCTAGTACATTGATTCCACCAGTCTTCCAATTTCTTTATAAATTGTGGATCCCTAAGCCAAAAAGATTCAAATCGAAAAGGTTTCTTCCCTTTGACCTGCTTGATATCAACCTCCAACCGAATGGGCCAGTGATCAGACCCAAGGCTAGGAAGAATTTTAGCTTCAATGAACACATCCCGATTCAAAATTTGCTCCGATAATAGAAATCTATCCAGTCTAGAGGCAATTTGACTCTGTCCTCCTCGACGATTGTTCCAGGTATGTACACCATTCATTGTATGTATATCTACTAATCTCAGATCCCTAATCATATCGTTGAACTCCTCCATATTCGGATCTTCTCTCCTTACTCCCCCTCTCTTCTCTCCTAGATGCCTGATCATATTAAAATCCCCTCCTATCATCCACGGGACGTTCGGGATTAGACTTCTCATAGTATGGAGGTTCTTCAAGAAATCTTTCCGATCGCTATGATTATGAGGCCCATATACCCCGGTGAACAAAATTCTTTCCCCCCTCCCTACTAATCTAAACAGACCAGAAAGTATTCTAGGTAAAGAAAACCAATGATCAAAAATTACCTACTCCGGGTTCCACAAAATAGCCAATCCCCCTGCTGTCGCTATTGCATCTATGGCCATAACCTCATATCCTAATTTCAGTCTCCTTACAGTTTCTACCATCTGTTGGCTTTCCATTTTCTTTTCCTGAATTACCATAATACTTGGCTTGTCTTTCTTTACTCTTTCCTTCAAATATCTTTGTTTCCCTTGACTGTTAAGTCCCCTGATATTCCAGCTTAGAACAATCATTTAAAACTTTTTAGGATTTTGTAGAAATACCTCTGACAGAGGTATCACCCTTCCTGAGTTTACAAGAGTCTCTCCCACTGCTTGGATTGATTCATTTAGTGTTCGTCTCCCTTTTTTCCTTCCGCTCTTACCTTGACTATCTCCTTCTAGACTTTGGGACTCCTGATTATCTTGATCAGACCTGTGCTCTAGAAATCCTGCCTTCTTCTCCTTATAATGTTGAAAGGTTTCCTTATACAATTGTTTCTCTTTTTTTGGGATGAACCTTTCGTCCAATTTTTTCCAATCAGTAAGTAACTTCTTCATTATTTTTTCTTCCTCTGATCCCACTTCTTTTACAATTTCCTTCCCCTTCTTTGATTGCTCTGTAATAATATCATCTCGTACCCCCTCCTCCCCTTCCGACTCTCTGCTCAGGCTTCTACTTTTTCTCTTTCCATCCTTTATGATTTCCATTGGCGCTACCACATTGATCTCCTATTCCTGTTCCATTTGGTTTGTCTCATTACTCTCCTTATCCTGTTTTCCGCCTTCTTCTTGCGTTTGAAGGATATTGAACTTGTTTTTACTCTCGAGTGTTGAATTCCTTTCCTGGGATTGCATTTTAGGAGTCCCAAGATTTGGTCTCCTTCTCCTCTGTACTTCTTGGAACTCATGTGCTTCTCCTACCATCCCTTCCCGTGGTCGAATGTCCTCCGTCTTGTCCTTTGCCACTTCCACTACTTTAATTTGTGGGCAATCCCTTGCTAGATGACCATATACATGACAGCGTCTACAGCGAAACGGTATATGTTCGTAATCAATAGGTTGCTGCCAAATTTCATCCTGATACTCAAGCTCAATAGATTCTGGTAAAGGGGCTGAGATATTCATATATACACAAATCCTTGCGTACGAAGTATATTTGCCCCTTTTCGTGGATTCAGCCACCTTCACAAATGTACCAATTGAATTACCAATTCCTTCCAATATTTCAGGATCCCAAAATTCATCCGGTAACCCAAATAAGCGAACCCATATCGGTGCTGCCATGATTTTCTCTTCATCAGGGTTGTATCGATCTTCCCAGTATCGTGTAAACAATCCCGCATTATTCATAAAGTGTGGCCCCTCCTCAAAAACCCTTTCCTTGTCTTGTAAATTTGCGAAAATGATAGTAAAAAATCCCTTAGCGCCCAGTTTGAGATCAATATGTCCTCTTGGTTTCCATCGCTGTTGAATCCATCTCATGAGGTCCCTTTCAGAGGGCCAATACCCTATAAATTTACAAATTAACGCATGATCTCTCATGTAACATCGATAATTTTCCAGCTTGTTATTCGGAATTACATACCTGGGCTTTTTCTGTGCCCGTGGAAGGCATTTGTTTACCAGTCGTGCTTGCCACTGGTTGCCCATTACTGGTATTTCCTCAGTTAATTCCGTCACCCTCCCATTCCCACTACTATTTCCGGGATTACCTGCTATTACATCCCTAAAGGAGGGGATTTCGCCCCTCCCCTGTCTTTCGTCCATTACTTTACTCAGACCGACAAAACCGCCTATCCTCGAGCTGTCTATCCGTACAACTATAAATTACCTGTTGTGTTTTTACCAAAACAAAATACCACCGTTTCTCAGCTTCGTTCCACTCTCTCAGAACGACGTTCCTAGAATTCTGCACTAATTTACCCTTGTGCTATATTGCCCCGTAACCATCGCTCCAGCATCATCCCTCAACTTGTCAATAAAAAAACACATTCATCATTAATTAGAATCCAATTAATAATGAATATGCAATAATGAAGTCTTGACTCTTGTTAAGTTATAAATTCCTAGTATATCTAGCTTACTCAAACTGGATGTTGGATATTTTTTGGTGTTATAATGGTAGCAATTAGGTTTGATTTTCCAAATTACTCCAATGACTTACAAATTCACTATGGTAAAAATAAAAATAAAAATAAAAATAAAAAGAAGAAGAATAAAGGAAGGTAATGTCATTCTTGATAACCCTAAACATAGAATATTAATTATGGACACTATGTATCATAATTTGGCTTTACATTCTCCACTTTCTAATTACAAGAATTTACAAACAAGAAATATTTAATCTTTAATCTTTAAATAATTTTTTTGAGTATTTAATAAATTAAACATTCATCATATTTTTAATTTATTTATCGTTATTTTTATTAATTTATTAAGTTGATATCAACCAATGAAATCAAATGGTTGAAAAATTATTTCTAAATTTTTCATCTATTTTTTTAGTCAAATTTAATAATTAAAAAAATCCTTATTTTTGGCATTTCTATAATTATCTCTTTTTTTTTTCAATTCTATATTTTTTTCCCATTATCTCACTTCACTTATAAAATTTTCCTTTTTAAAGTCAAGTCAATACCATTTCTATAATTATCTTTCTTTTTCTCCAACTTTCTCATTACTGTCACAAAATTTCTAACCCACTAAAATCAAGAAAACATAAAAATAACTTCAAGTCAATACAAATTCTATAATTATCTTTCTATTTCTCCTACTTTCTCATTCCACTCACAAAATTCCTAAATTCCTATCCCACTAAAATCAACTCAACATTTAAAAAGTAATTTCAAAATTCTATAATTATCTTTGTTTTTCTCCCACTTTCTCATTACTCTCACAAAATTCTTAACCCACTAAAATCAAGTCAACATAAAAATAGCATAAAAATAACTTCAAGTCAATACAAATTATATAATTATCTTTCTATTTTTCCCACTTTCTCATTCCACTCACAAAATTCCTAAATTCCTATCCCACTAAAATCAACTCAACATTTAAAAACAAATTTCAAAATGCATTATAATTTATTTTATGAACATTTTTATTTTCTTTGATCTCTCTTCTTTATTAAATTTTATTCCTAAATTCCTATCCCACTAAAATCAACTCAACATTTAAAAAATAATTTCAAAATTCTATAATTATCTTTGTTTTTCTCCCACTTTCTCATTACTCTCACAAAATTCTTAACCCAATAAAATAAAGTCAAAATAAAAATAGCATAAAAATAACTTCAAGTCAATACAAATTATATAATTATCTTTCTATTTTTCCTACTTTCTCATTCCACTCACAAAATTCCTAAATTCCTATCCCACTAAAATCAACTCAACATTTAAAAACTAATTTCAAAATGCATTATAATTTATTTTATGAACATTTTTATTTTCTCTGATCTCTCTTCTTTATTAAATTTTATTCCTAAATTCCTATCCCACTAAAATCAACTCAACATTTAAAAAGTAATTTCAAAATTCTATAATTATCTTTGTTTTCCTCCCACTTTCCCATTACTCTCACAAAATTCTTAACCCACTAAAATCAAGTCAACATTAAAATAGCATAAAAATAACTTCAAGTCAATACAAATTATATAATTATCTTTCTATTTTTCCCGCTTTCTCATTCCACTCACAAAATTCCTAAATTCCTATCCCACTAAAATCAACTAAACATTTAAAAAATAATTTCAAAATTCTATAATTATCTTTGTTTTTCTCCCACTTTCTCATTACTCTCACAAAATCCTTAACCCACTAAAATCAAGTCAACATAAAAATAGCATAAAAATAACTTCAAGTTAATACAAATTATATAATTATCTTTCTATTTTTCCCACTTTCTCATTCCACTTGCAAAATTCCTAAATTCCTATCCCGCTAAAATCAACTCAACATTTAAAAACCAATTTCAAAATGCATTATAATTTATTTTACGAACATTTTTATTTTCTCTAATCTCTCTTCTTTATTAAATTTTATTCCTAAATTCCTATCCCACTAAAATCAACTCAACATTTAAAAAATAATTTCAAAATGCATTATAATTTATTTTATGAATATTTTTATTTTCTATAATCTTTCCTCTTTATTAAATTTTATTCCTAAATTTTAATCCCATTGAAATCAACTCAACATTTAAAAAATAATTTGAAAATGCATTATAATTTATTTTATGAATATTTTTGTTTTCTCTCATCTCTCTTCCTCTTCTTTATTAAATTTCAATTCTCCAGCTCCATAACCATCTTTCATTTTGTAAAAAATACTTTCTAGCTTGAACTCATAGTGTTTGAAGGAGGATACTCCATTATTTATGGTGTAAAATCAAATTCATTGCATTAAGTATTGTATCGTAAAAGGAAAGTGGTATGATTAAATGAGTGGAACAATAATCGACAGAGTCTTTGTGATGTGTCTAATGTCTTTGAATAAAAGTAAATATTGTAATTTAAAGTGGTCAGGATGTGGGTTGTAATGATAAAAGTAAATATTGTAATTCAAAGTGGTTAGGATGTGGGTTGTAATGATGTCCGATATGAGGAATGATAATAGGCTCTTTATTTCGTAATGGAAAGAAAGAAAAACGATTTGTTAAGTTTTTTATATTTTTTTAAATATAGGTTAAATAGTGAAATTAATAATAAATTAATTATCATTTATTAAAAATAAATCATATAAATTTTAAAATGTTTATTGTAGCATGTTAGGTACATATTCATTATAGAAAAAAAAGAGCTTACCACTTATATTTTACAAAATGATATATATATATTACAAAATGATATATATATTCCATTAGTCATGTATTAACTATGGAATATTTTAAGTTTTAATAGCAAGATTAGTATTTTTTTTGTAATATGTTAAGCATACATTTATTATACATAAAAAATATATATATTACCACTTATACTTTACAAATGATATATATATTTGACTAGTTATGTATTAGCTATGGAAATTTTTAAGTTTTAATAGCAAGATTAGTATATAAAAATGTTTTTAACTTGGGTTATAATCAACTTTATCGACACCTTAACTAAGTATGCCATAAGAGGCCATTGGAATCTTCTCGAAGAAGTTTCAACTACTAGTTGTCGGTCGAGGTAACGAGCAACTGGAGCGATCTCCACTATAGCTCATTAGATCTCTCATCCGACGATCCTCAATTCACTGTGAGTAGTTAGGGTAACCAACCCTCACTCTCTCCATTGCTCAGTCCGCTCATTTTCTTGGCACATTCACCTAGCCGAGCTCTGCAATTTCACACTAAAATGACTCCATTCAATCATTCTGGTAATATCCATGTTATACACGTGAGCTGCGATGTTGGGGTTTATTATTTTACATAGCTTGTAGAGTCAGCTAGGGTTTTATCAACACTCTTGCTAATGCTCCTAGCCATTGGTTCTTGCAGGAGCTCGTTTTGTTTGAATTTACCTTCTGATTATTACTAGTTTGATGACAACAATAATAGTTTGGACATGTGTTCCCCTTCCATCATGAATGGAGCTTCAGGTAACCCTATTTGCACTAGAATTAACCTTTCCAGGGAATGTCATTGTGCTTCACTGTAATACTTGCATTATTAAGTCTCGGTTACTTTCAATTTTTCAGAGTTTGGTGCTAAGGTTATGGGGAAATATTTTTCCTAAGCTACATGCCAGAGTTATTGGGATTCATTCTTTTACACACACGGTGAGCCACCATATGTACAATCATTTCCACCCCTTCATTTACTATTTTTTCCATAGATTATAACAGTAATCATTCGGTGGTTTTTTGTAGGTATTCTCTAGTGACTCTTTGAGGGCAACGACTCAGTGGCTAAAACCATATCCTCTTGGTTTATTTGGGTGCTAGAACCGTTATTTCATGAGGTCTCTATTTAATTGTTGAAATATCATCTATAATAATTGGAAGGGTTCCATTGATCCCCTCCTCGGAGGAAACAATGACCAATCGCTTATAAGTTTTCTTATTAGTTATTTAAACTTGGCCTGAAGCACTACTTGGGTTCTTATCAATTACGTGGATGATGTTTTAATTTTGTTCTTATTCAGTTTATATTGCAAAAGAGGCATGAGGGGGACCAGACCTGACAACTAGTTTATTTGGAAGCATAGGTCTCAACCACATCGACGACATATTTCCACCTAGTGAGGGTTTGCACTATAAAATTTGTGGTTTACAACAAGTTTGTTATAGTTTTAATTGAATTCAACAGTGAATGTCGTATTTGTGGAGGTTACCTTGATTGTCAATTATTCTCGTTTTCTAGAATCTTGTAGTAAAATTATTTATTATTGAGTAATTTCTTCAACAACTAAATTAATTTCATTACCTAATGATGTTTTTACTCCCTCTCGGCCCTCAAAGGGTAACCTTTATAACCCACAATTTTCACAATGGTATTCCATTTCCTAACTTCCTATTGACTTAACATTTACAATTGTCGAGGGTGTTTAGTAACACATTTATCAGGTTTTGGTTTTATTCCTCCTGCCATAATATTCCTAGGTATTGTTATATCTAGTGACTTTTTTTGAGGGCTTCGTCTAGAAGAGTTACATGCTGCTGGTTTAATCTAGCTTGGCCTAAAACTAAACCAGTCCTACCCCTGTCATCCTCTAAGCAAAATTTAGATTTTACTCTTGTGTATATGTTGGCATTTACTTGGATGAGATCCTCTTTTCCTTACATTTAATTCTTTCACTACCCTGTGTTACAATGAGGAACAAAAATTTTCTCAGGTACAATTTTTTCTAGTTCACATCTTAACCGTACTGACCCTGCAACTTGCAGAAGCCTTATGTCACTTCATTCAAAATAGGGTTACAGTTTGTTCCTAACACATTGTACCCTCATATAGCACTATTAACTTGTACCCATGACCCATTTGAATGCATAATAACATAAAGTTTTCTTTAATAGATGAGCATAGAGTCCAGTTACAACAACGAAATAATCCACAACCAGTATTTAACTCAACCATTTAATTTCAGCAGACAAACCTAAAGATACTTCTGCAAAATTTATTACGGTACAATCAAAGCAACCAAAACTTTTCTTTCCAACAGAAAATTAATCCAAAGCATATAAATATATATGTTCATGCATAGATACTTATCTGGTTAACGACTATCTCATAAATTCAAGAGCGCTGAGACCATTCCACCCAACCTTGAGAAGGGAAATTACGTCCACTTCTCCCTGTGAGCTTCCACTCTAGAAAAATAGAAAACAATATTCTTCCTTAGAGTCAGGTAGTATACATGAATACTATATTCCAGTCTAATACTTATTGATCTCTCTCTGTAACAGAATTATCCACTAGCTCTAGTCCAACTAGGACATCTCTCCATGATAGCACCCTATTAGTAGTATAGACTTTTCTTTCCTTCCATTCAGAACAACAAAAGAAGAACCCTCTTCTTTCCAATGAGATCATCCTTTCTCTCCATGAAAGAGAGGTGTAACTATTTCTAAATACCTGGAGGTTGGAATTCATTTACTGGTCTACCATCTTGAAATATGAGATTTCATAATAATAAAATAACATTACTATGTATTAAATGTTAGCAAAAGTTTCACTACGCTTCCACAAGCCTTATTTACGATAGTCTCAAACAATGCAAGTAATGTAAATGTCAGTAACTCAAATATCAGCCTGTGGTGTTACATCTTCCCCCCATTTGGCGAAACACCATCCTCAGTGATTATTATAGCCCATGGAACAAGTCAGGATAAGCCTGCCGCATTAGACTTTCATCTTCTCAGGTGGCTTCCTTTGGGATAAAGTGCCTCCATTGCACTTTAACCAAGCTGATAGCTCACCTCCTCAAGATTTTTTCTCTATGGTCGAGAATATACAGAGGTTATACCAGAAACTCCCCGACCGGTTCGACCTGCCAGAGGATTATTATCATCAATAGTTAATCTATTCCTTAATTGATTATACACATTTTAGAATCTAGCTTATACTTATACACCTTGTCATCTAATAATGTGTCTGGAGTCATATACATACTTCTTTAACAGTGAAAATTGAAATACATTATGAAACTTTATGTGGCTTGGAAGGGCAAGCTGATAAGCTACTGGCCCTATTATTTCCAAGACTTGGAAAGGTCTACAATAATGAGGTGCCAACTTAGCACAACTACCCCACTACAAGGTGGTCTTTCTTGGTTTTATCTAACATAAACATGATCCCCTATCCGGAATTGTATATAAGTTCTCTTTTTATCTGCCTATGCCTTTTGTCTATCCTGGGTCACCTTTAAGTTTCATTGAACTTTCCTCATCTCTTGCTCCATTTCTGCTAACATGTCAGGTCCTAAAATCGTCTTTTCTTCTGGGCTACACTAGTTAGAGGGGGTTCTACACTTTCTTCCATACAACACCTCATATGGAATCATTTTTAATGATTCATGGTAGTTTTTATTATAAGAAAACTCAACCAAATGAAGATATTCTTCTCATTTGGTTGGCTACTACATTGCATACATTCATAAAAAAAGCTTTCAAAATGCATATGTGCACTTTACATCCCTATCTGAAATTACTACCTTTGGCATGCCATGCAACCGAAATATTTCCTTCATAAGATATTTGCAATTTCCACCATTTTATAGGTGGATTTAACAGGGATAAAATGAGCATTTTTACTTAATTTATCCACCACTACCATGATGGAATCATGTTGTTTTCATGGTTTGAGTAGTAAAATTATAAAATCCAATGTAATTAATTCCCATTTCCATTCAGGAATAGGAAGTAGTTGGAGTAAACTAGTGGGGTGTTGATGTTCCACCTTAACCTACTAACACTCCAAACACTTGTCTAAATGCACAATGATATATTTCCTCACACCATGTAAAAATACTCTCTCTTAATCGCAAATAATAATCTTTTATACCCAGGGTGGGCAACATAAGGATTGCGGTGAAATTCATCCAACAACATCTGTTTAATAATCACTTGATTAGGAACATAAACCCTTCCTTTGAAAGTTAACAAATTTCTATCATTTATACCATACTCGGGTGGTTTTCTAGAAGCTTGTATCTGTTTAGTTTGTTGTTATAAGAATTCATATTTGGGATCCTTAGGAGAAGCTTCTTTATGATGTGTTTTCACATCAAATTCAAGGCGATGGTACCAAATTTCATAAACACATTGCAATTTTCTACTTAAGGCATCAAATACACGGTTTTTCTTCCCTTTAAGGTGTCTTATATCAAAGTAAAACTCACTTAGAAATGCAGTCCACCCCGTTTGTCATGCATTTAAATTAGGTTGTTTGAAGAAAATGGTTAAGCTACTATGGTCTGTCATTAGCATGAATTTCTTCCCTAGTAAGTAATGGTTCCATACTTTTAAAGCATGTACCAATGCAGTAAGTTCTAAATCATATGATGAATACACATTCTCATGCTCCTTTATCTTCATTGATTCATAGGTTACTACTTTACCATCCTATATCAAGACACCTCCCACCCTTTCTTGGTAGGTGCTCGTACATACAATAA
Organism: Pinus tabuliformis; assembly: GCA_031772625.1. Taxonomy (NCBI): domain Eukaryota; kingdom Viridiplantae; phylum Streptophyta; class Pinopsida; order Pinales; family Pinaceae; genus Pinus; species Pinus tabuliformis. Next base: position 1,332,351,922 of record CM062818.1, read on the forward strand.
ACTCCTTTTCTAAATTAACAACTTTTAACATTGGGGTTGATGCTAATAAAAATTTCAAATGCTCAAAACTGTGATGACATTCAGTTGTCCACTGAAAAATTCTCCCTTTCTTTTGTAGATATGTTATGGATTAGGAAATTATAGAAAACCCCTCAATAAAACGACAATAATAACTAGTTAATCCCATAAAAAATGGAATATCTGCAACATTTTGAGGAACAAACTAGTCTAGGATAGTCCTGATATTTTCTCGGTCATTAACAATACCTTTAGAGGATATTACTTGCCCCAAATATTGAATATGTTCCTTAAAAAATTCACATTTACTGAATTTGGCATAGAGTTAATTTTCTCTTAAGGTTTGAAGAACTATCCTCAAATGCTCCTTATGCTTCTTGCATTTTTTGAATAAATCAAAATATCATGAATGAAAATTAGAACAAACTTGTCTAAATAGGGGTGGAAAATCCTATTCATTAAACTCATGAAGGTTGCAGGAGTGTTTGTAAGACCAAAATGCAACACAATAAATTCATAATGTCCATAGTGTGTTCTAAATGCAGTTTTACAAACATTTTCATCCTTAATCGTAATTTGGTGATACCCCGATCACAAATCGATCTTAGAGAATACCATGGAACCTTTAACTTGGTCAAACAAGTCATCGATCCTTGGCAAAGGGTACTTATTTTTTTGGTTAGCTTGTTTAATTTCCTATAATCAATACATAATATTAGTGTTCCATATTTCTTCTTTATGAACAACATTGATGCTCCCCAAGGCGACACACTTGGTCAGATGGTACCCTTTGTCAAGTAGTTCCTGCAGCTATATCTTGAGTTCAGTTAACTCAAGAATATTCATACAATATGGTTCTTTTGACACTGAGGCAACTCTGGGAATAAGTTCTATGGTAAAGTCAATGCTTCTTTTCAAGGGAAATCTCGATATCTCTTCAGAAAACACATCTACAAACTCTTGAACGACGGGTATATTTTCTAACGTTGTTAATTTATCTTTAGAGTTAGCATAACCCAGTTGCACTACATAAACATGGAAACATTTTCATGGAAATTTTTTAAACTAATTAGCAGTGACAGATCGTAGCTTAACACTTCTTTTAATGCCCTAAATTTCTTGTATGTTTCCTTCATCTGTGAGGAAAGTGATGATTTTGTCTTCACAATTTACTAGGGACCAATGTCCCTCTAACTAGTCCATCCCAATGAACACATCATATGACCCTAGAGGTAATATATTTAAATTTACTTTAGTCTCTTGGCCTCCAATATCCATAGAACAACCTTCCACTTTAGCTATCACCTTACATTTTTCTCATGTGGCTAGTTGCACTAGCCATGAATTTTTAAATTTAATACTTGATAGGTGACACAATTCAATTGTTTTTGAACTAACATAACTAAGAATTTCTCATGGGTCAATTAAAATAGACATAGATTGGTTAGCTATCTTACCTTCAAACTCCACCATGGCAGGTTGATACTCTACTTGGTGATCCTCCAAGGAAACATTGATCTTTGGTATGTTTCTAGCCACATCCCTAACCATAGAGGTTTCTTGAACACCTGTTGTGAGCTCGGTTCTAGTGCAGTGAGAACATTCTTGTAATAGTGGGGTTCCCCAAAACCCTAATATTGTAAGGGAGGTTTTTGGGATTTTCCATGTTCTATTTTATTTGATACCTCAACTGGTTTGGGTTCACTTGAAATTCTATTTCACTGCTAACTCTTTCCCAGGGTTCCTCCCATAGGTTTCTTGGGTACTGATTTTTCCCCATCTGATATGGTATTCTTATTATTACTCTGATAAATCCTCTGCCCCTTTTTACCCAACTAGCCTTTACTATTATCTCCTTTTTCCCACATCTACTGATAGAAAATACGAGCCTTCCTTATGGTCTCATCCACTGTCTTGGGATTATCAAATTCTAGTTGTTCCTTCATGAAAGTTGACAAACTACTTACAAAGCACTGCACTTTTGCTTTTTCCTCTCATATGTAAGGAACATAACACAATAAAGAGGTAAACTTGGTTATAAATTTATCCATGGACTATTGTCCCAACTTCAGATCATGAAATTCATTTTCCTTCTCATCATAAAATCTCTCAATCAGGTATTTGTCCTTAAAATATTTTTGGAAGGTATCCCAGGTCACCTCTTGTTCATCAATGCTACGAATTGTTTTAATTTCTTCCCACCATAATGTGGCTTTACCCTGAAATTGATAGACTGCTAGTCAGGCTTTTAATTATCGTCATCTTCATAAATCTAGAAGTACTTATTCATATTAATCAACCAGGCTTCTATAGCCTCTTCCGCTTCTCCATCGAATAAAGGGGGCTTTATTTTCTTAAATTCCCCTTGTAACGCAATCTTTGACCACTTGGCTCCCCTGCCACCAGAAGTGTTTACAAACTCTTCCTCGTTATCCATTCGAGCTCCCCCACCTTCTGGATTATCTCCTTGCTATTGCCTTGTCTCTTCCCTATTCCCATTAGCTAGACTAGGATCTAGATTCATCGGGTTTTGTCTAACCAAGAGACTTTTCATGTTTCTCTCCTACTCAAACCTCAGTATCTCATTATCGGCTCTTAGATTCATCATTTCCACTCGTAATTGCTGAACAATTTCTAACAACATAGCATTCACATTTGTAGTTCCTTCTCCTAACTAGACTCACATCTCTGGGTTAGATCTGGCTCCTATTGAAGGTCCACTGGTGGGGTGGTTCTTATTCCCCTCCTCATATTATTCCAACTACCTCTATTTCTCTATGTGCATTATAAACACTTTGTTTAATCACACCTTTTCCTTCAAAATGCCACAATGTTGGAACCTGTGGCTCTGATACCACTTGTAACATGCGAAGCACACATTCATTATACATAAAACAATTATTACCACCTACATTTTACAAACAATATATATATCCAACTAACCATGCATTAAATATGGAATCTTTTAAGTTTTAATAGAAATATTAGTATATAAAAATGTTTTTAACTTAAGCCATAATCAAACTTATCAGTACCTTAACCAAGTATGCTAGAAGAGGACACCAAAATCTTCTTGAAAAAGTTGCAACTGGTAGTTGTCAGTCGAGGTAACGGGCATTTAGAGAATTCTGCATCGTACCTCATCAGATATCTCATCCAACGATCCTCAATTCATGGTGATAAGTTAGGGTAACCAAACCTCGCTCCCTCCTCTTCTCTGTGCACTCATTTTCTTGACACAGTCACCTAGTCGAGCTCTGTAATTTCACATTGAACTGATTTCATTTTAATCATTTTGGTAATCTCCATGCTATAAAGGTGAGCTGCGATGTTTGGTTTTATTGTTTTACATAACTTGCACAATCGATCAGGGTTTTATCAACACTCTTGTTAACGGTCCCAACCACCATTTCTGTCACGAGCTCATTTCACTTGAATGTACCTTCTGGTTATTTCTAGTTTGATGGCAGCGGTAATAGTTTGGACATGTGTTCCCCTTCCATCATGAATGGAGCTTCAGTAACCTTGTTTGTACCAAAATTAACCTTTCTAGGGAATGTCGTTGTGCTTCACTGCAATACTTGTGTTATTAAGTATCAGTTACTTTCAATTTTTCAGGGTTTGGTGCTAGGGTTATGGGGAAAGATTTTTCCTAAGCTACAGGTGAGAGTTGTTGAGCTTCATTCTTCTGTGTTGAAAAGTGTAACTAGGTTCAATCTTCATAATGACATTGATTCGGGTCTATGTGGGTGGCCACCTGACTATTCCACTTGGAGCCCCACCACTGTCTCTTTCATTTTTTTAGTTTCCTTAATTACAACAAAATTTACTATTTTTGGTAGTTTTTCGGGTCCTGAACTTCTGGAGCCATTTTGAGGCCCTAAACGACGTTTTTTTGGGAAAGTCAAGACCATTGTGGGTTTTAATATAATTTTTGCCACTCGAAAGTTGTATTCCTCGAATAGATCTTTCTAATGAAGTATTGTGCTCGTCAAATGGAGATCATACACCAAAGTTACAACCTGGGGAATTTGATGTACCAATTTACCCAAAAAGGGCCCATAGTTTTAGCGCTTAATCTCCTAGGGTTAGGGTTTTGGGTGTTTAGGGTTTTCCCTTGTTCCTCAATAATAAATAGGCCTTCGAGCCTGATTGTAACATAGTTCAGAGGCATGTAGTTGTCGCATCTCTTCTCAGAGATAAGCTAGTCTTATTTCCATTCTGTTTGTAAGCATATTTCAATATTTAGTAATGAAATGAAGTGTTATTTCTACTGCATCTCTGTATTTATGGTTATATTTGTAATTTGTTTCATTCCTGTTTAAATTCAAATCAATGGTATCAGTGGGGTTTTCTCTCTCTTTGTTTCTTTGTGTGTCCCCAAGGAGGTTGGGATATAAGGAGTTAGGGCTTGAACTGGTTGAACCTTTGCAAGACCAGCCTCGCAAATCCTGACGGCCTCCCATGGCAAAAGAAAAGAAAGACAAGGGGGAATGAGATCCTTTCAAAATATTTCTTGAATAAGCCCTCGAGTGACAGAGAAACACGATGATGGACAACTTCGCCCAGATCCTTCAATGGTTTCCCATCGGCGGTGCATCCACATATAACATCGACTCTGGATACACCACTCCTTTTAAGGTACAAGTAAACTTTGAAATTCCCATATTTGAGGGCCAAATAGATGCAGATGTCATAGATAAATGGTTAAATTTGTTAGAAGGATATTTTTTTGTTCATGATTTTTCAAGTCAGGAAAAGATCACTTTTCTCTTCTCAAAGCTACCCCCCACGTCAAGGACTGATGGGAAGCCTACTATGAGAAAAAGGATGAAAGTATGCCCTCACTTTTTTTAGTTGCACCCACTTGGAATTCATTCTAGGATGCCATCAAGGAGTAGTATTACCCCGTCGGGAGCTATGAGGATAAATACATAAAGTGGACCATGTTGCGGCAGGGAAGGGACCAAGATGTTTTGGAGTTTACCAATGTTTTCCATACCCTTCACATGAAGTTGGGTATCAAGGATTCTGAGAAACACTTGGTACTGAACTACCACGACTACCTACACAGGTACATCCAGGATGAGATGGAGTTCCTGGACATCTCACTACTTGGCACAATGTATCGATATACTGTCAAGATCGAGCAAAAGATTAACCATAAAAAGTGAGACTTTGGATCTACGAATTCGAAGCAAGGGAAAGGTGCCCCCAAACCATAGAACAAAGGACAAAGCCAAGGCGGGGTGGCCCAAGACAACCCATCGAAGCCGCAAGGAAAGTACAACACCATGAAGTCAAATAAGGACACAGGAAAGTGGTGTGAGTTCCATAAGAGCCCCACTCATAACACAAGTGAGTGTTGGGGCAAGTAGTCATTGGTGGCCAAGTTGAAGGCTTCAAAATCAGATGCATGTTCTGACTTTGAGTCAGAATCCAACAAGAGGAATGACAAAGGCAAGTAAATTATTGATGCGGAGCCGAATGCCACTATTGTCACCACCAAGATCTAGAAAAATGAGCCCACAGATCTAGAGGAGGGGGAGCGTCTCTTCCACTCATACATGTGGGTGAAGGTTTCACCGCTGCAATTCATTGTCGACAGTGGGAGCCAAAAGAACCTCATCTCAGTAGAGGTTTTGAAGTGGTTGGGCCTACCAACTACTCCAAACCTGCAGCCGTACAATATCGGGTCGCTACACCAAGGATGTGATCTCCGAGTTAGCCAACAGTGACGCCTTCCCTACAACATCAAGCCCTTCACAGATGAGGTATTGTGTAATGCTGCTCCCCTTGACATTTGTGATGTATTATTAGGACAACCATACTTGTGGAAGTGACATGTTTTATATGAGTTTAGACCTCCCTCTGTTATTATTTCTTTGGGTAATACGCTATACATGATACCAGAGGTAGCCCCACCTACCACCACCTCTTTGATCTCTGTGAAGCAGTGCAGTAAGACCATCTCCCAGACTAGGAAAATTATTTTCTTTCAGGTTCGCTCTCAATGTAAGGGGAAGATTGTAGCCACATCCATGGCCCCCAAGAAAGGTTACTCCATGAAACAAAAGCAGGTGGGTATAGTCATGAAAGAATACAGGGACCTCTTCTCCTCACCCACAAGTGGTACCGTTGCACTGTTAGGTCAAACATTCGTTTGATCTGACTCCCAGAGCACCTCTACCCAATGGGCCGATATATCGCCGCTCCATTGTGGAAAATTCCAGGCACAAGCAACGACATGATCAACATCGAGTGCCACACAAGTTTCAAGTGGGCGATAAAGTTTGGTTACATTTGCAGAAAGAACGCCTTACCAAACCCCATCGGAAGCTCAGACCACTCTGATATGGTCGTTACACCATTACCAAGACTATGGGAGACAATTATTTGGAGCACAACATTCCCCAATTCATTGGCTTGCAACCAGTGTTCAATGTGGACTGCCTTCGACCATACTTCCCACCATTACAGGACACATCAGACATTGCAGAACAACTCACATCAGTAGAAGTTCCCCATCTCATGGAGGCACTCAATGCAATGGGGACCATTACTTCCTAAGGGGTGAGGATTGATCCAGGTGGATGTGGGTGGCCACCTATCTATTCCACTTGGACCCCCACCACTATCTCTTTTAGTTTTTTAGTTTCCTTAATTATAGCACGATTTACTATTTTTGGCATTTTTTGGGGTCTTGAACTTCCGAAGCTGTTTTAAGGCCATAAATGATGTTTTTGGGAAAACCAGGGCCAACATGTGTGACAAACCATATTGGCTACTCGAAATTTGTAGTCCTCAAATATATATTTCTAACGAGGTATTGTGTGTGTCAAACGATGATTGTATGCTAAAGTTATGACCCCGGGAAGTTGATGTACCAATTTACCCAAACGGGCCCATAGTTTTGGCGCTTCATCTCCTAGGGTTAGGGTTTTCGATGTTTAGGGTTTTCCTTGTTCCTTAATAATAAATTGGCCTTCAAGCCTCATGGTAACACAACTCAAAGGCATGCAGCTGCCACATCTCTTCTCAGAGATAAGCTACCATCGTCCGAGCTAGTCTTATTTCCATTCTATTTGTAAGCATATTTCAATATTTGATATTAATGAAATGAAGTGTTATTTCTACTGCATCTTTGTATTTATGGTTATATTCGCAATGCATTCCGGTTTAAATTCAGATAAGATAGGGTGGAGTGAAGAAATAAGTCTAGTTTTTTTAAATAGACATAAATATATTTGAACGTGCCTTCTAATACACTTTGAATTTGAAATTTTTTCTATGTACACATGACGTTTTTGTTTTGATTTGTAAAATTAAGTCTCTTATGCAAAAATCAAGCCAAAATGAATGTTAAACATGTCTAATATAAATGAATGATGGAATTATGTGATGTATGTGTGCGATTTGAATATAAATGTTTTATAATTCAATTCTTTATCTTAATAAGTTGGAAATGTAAAACAATTCAATTGACATTGTAAAAGATTTTTTTTAACTTATCCTGTATAACAACAAATTATATTCCAACAAATATCACACACAGAAAATAAAGCTAAGCTTATTGAGGAAAGAAATATTGACAAAATTCATTTTTTCAAAATTTTAATAGCTTTTCTCTCTATTTCCTAAAATTAGATGATGGGGTCACCATATACAATCTAAAATGCACAAGTTTGTTTAAAGTTACTATTTGATGTGGGATAATGATGTTGCATTGAGATGTAAGAAATATTTAGACATGTTTGGTGCATGGGAGAATGTGGAAAAATAAAAGAAAAATTATAAAACTAACAAGAATAGCATACCATGGGAAAAGGAAAATACAATTTGATAAGTTACAAGATAGTTCTCGAAAGGAAGGGTTTAAAAGAGATCTCTATAACTACATGGATTAAGAACTTCAGTTATCATACCATTAAGAACTTCATGTAGGGTAGTGTTGGATGAACATGTGTAGTTGGAGGGGCTAGAGCTATTAAGTATATGAGCTTTTAGAATTTCTTGCTTCAAATTTTGTTGACCTATTAGTGAGGTCTTGTTCTGTGCATCCTTATTTTGTTTCTTATTTTGTTTAGTAAGGAAATAGTTACCATCATGGAATATAACTTGGTGTAATTTATAAGCTCATAGGGGGTAGCTCAATTGGTGATCGTTGTGTTATGAAGTATTATGTAAATCATGAGATTCAAGGTTCAAATCCCCCATGGGTCAAGCTAACAAAACAATTTGGTGTAAATTATAATATTTCTCAATTGTTTGTTAGGTAAGGGAATCATCATTATCGTGGCCTACAACTTCATGCATGTTACCATATTTTTTAGGTGTAGGTTACAATATTTTTTGGGATCAAAAGGAGGAAGTTTCTCTTGTGAGGCTTGTTCAATTGCTTTGAACTTCGACCCTCTTATTTTCCTTGGTTAATTTTTTTTCCTTTTTGGTTTTGTGATATTTTCTTATTTTGTTCTCTACAATTCCACATTTGATCATTTTATTATTTCAATTTACTTAAGAGGTAGGGTTTTTGTTATATTCTACACATATTTCAACCTTGAGTTTCCATGCTCCCCTAGTAAGGAATTTTTTTTTTTTACAACCTTGTGTTATTTGATAAGTTTAGTGTCTATGTCAAAAGAACTTGGGGTCTTAAAGAGTATGTATGCAATTTGAGGCACTAATAATAATTAAGTAATAATCCTAAATGAATGAAATTTTTTAGCACCACCTATATGAAATCCAATAAAGTTTCATCCTTTCTTACTTCAATGGTAATCTAGTAAAATTATTGTACTTTATTGCCAATGTCACAAGGATTCATGATGCAAAAGTGTTAGACAGAGACATCAATAACTTCCTCGAACTAGGTGATGTGACATTCTACTAAATGGTAGAACCATCTAAGGGGTTTATTCTACCTTGATTGCCAACTGCATGGGGTAATTAAGTCTTTTCTACAAGATTTGTAAAATTTAGAGATGAAGATAGGAAAGGAAGACTTAATGGCAAAGGATTCCTAAGGATATAGGAGACTAGTAGACTTATATGGTATTAAGATTCACAATTAAATGGAAAAGGTTGTAACACCTAGTCCATAAAGAAGGAAATAAGTTCCAGTGTTGGACTTTGGTTGAGAACATGTTTTCCATTAATAGGGGTTGGATTTAAACAGTTAACATGCATTAGTCCATTAATGTTAGGTTGAGGAGATGTATTCAATGTATAAGGGTTGGGTTAGGATATTTAATGTGCATGTGAGCTATATAGTATTGATAAGGGTGACTGAACAGAGGCTAAAGATCACAATTGATATTTTGAAACCTATCAATTTAATCTTAAGTTATTCTAGGACCATATTGAAATTACATCCCTAAAGAGGGAACAAATGAATGGGAAGTCCTTTTATATATATATAAAAAATGTGGTGATTGATTTTGATAATATACCCCATGGAATGACATGAAGGCTTGAAAAACCACTCCATGTGTAGACATCACGTACAAACATAATTACAATGAGACTTGGTTTCTACAACATAAGTGCATGTTTCATGTTTGTAATTCTTATTTTGTACTTGATGATTGATTTTTTTTTTGGTAATCCTAGCCGTATCATTCATTCATATATATATGAACAATCAAGTTACAAATATATAAGTCATTCGGTGGCCTCAACTCCCCTAGTGGGAAACCAGGCCTGTTGGCCACCGAATGGCATTATAAGCCATCCAAAACATAAATAGTTTGAGTCTATTTAACCAAGCCAAACCAATTAGTAAGCATAACACTGAAAATTTCAATGTTACCTGACATAGACAACCAACATTAAGACAAAATTAACAGGAATAACTTTGACCAACTAATAATATAATGATTCCATTGGAGCAGGATCTTTAGCACTTGATCCTAGCAATTTAGATTGTGATAGACATGGGATATGATGCTCAATGTGGCCCAGGTGAGCTTTCTGATTCTGCAACTGAAGTTGAATAATCTGGAGCTCTTTTTGAATATCTCAAAGGCAAGTTTCCGACTCACTTTTCATTGTTGTGTTGGTGGTCGCAACCATTTCTTTGGCCACTATGCATTTCATTAACCAGTAGAGATGGACAGACTATCTAAATAGGATTAGACAACAAGAAGTGTACCCAGGGGCCGTGATTAGCTCCCCCCAATATTCGGCTAGCAGTTCAATCTTGGCTTTCAAATTCAACTCTGCCTCCCAGGTCGCAATCAATTGTTTCACCTGCACTGGGGTCCCTTTGCAGTATGCCTAAACCATGGCCTAAATAATATCAGAGTTCATTCTATGACCCTGTGTCATGTAGTCCTCTACTGCACAGTCCTCTGTCGTGTAGTCCTCTACCACGTAGTTTGACCAGAAGACGAACCAACTTCTTTACCTTTTCTTTCCTGGTGTCTGCGGCCCCTTCTGCCTCGGCCCAAGGTTCCACTGCGAGGCTGAGACTTCACCATATCTACCAAGGTCAGGCCCCCTTTATTCACCCTTCCCCCACCTTCTCGTGCTCGTAAACCGACCCACCGTACAGAGGCCAAAAGTGGATACAGTGTAGGTGGACTTGGAATATTATTTATAGAAAGAACCACCCGAAAGACAGACACTAACTTAATGTATGACCATGTTCTAGTGGCTACAACCACCCTCCAAAATTTTTCCTTAGGCTCGTTTTGGACCATCCCTTCCAACCTTCATAGCAAATTGCCTTGCTTCATCAAGTTCAGAAGCTTTAGTGTCTTTCTTGTACAAAGGCAGCCTATCGGTCACAGCTTGATCCATTCCCCTCATAGGTTGTTCACCTGAACTTGGTCCAGCAGTAGGTTGAGCAACTTCACCTTGAAAATTGCGCATTTCTGGAGGGCAACCAACCTTCCCTCCAAAAATTGTGCAATCCTCTCTGGTAGCTTGCTGGGCTCTAGGATTGTGCAATCTTGCCTGCCAACACTCCCAGCAGGATTTATGAAAATTTGCCCAGCAAAGCTGCTCAGCCTAGAATTTGTGCAAATTTGGGTAGCAGTGAGCTGCTCTACCTAGAAATTGCACAAATATCCTGGGTATCCAGCCCAGCTCCCAGCCATAAATGCACATTTTTTCTCCAACAATCGAGCAGTCTCTTGCATGTGCAATTGAGTTGACCGGTTCCCTCCGAGACTAAGAAAAATAGACTTGCATGCATGGGTTGCTTCTCCCAACGCATCATGCAAAGGCATCCCTTGTTTCAAGGATATATGTTTAGCAATGGGAGGTTACATGCAATGAGCAATTCTGAAACCTCCCACTAAGTGTATGTTATGAAACCAGCTCACATAAAGATAGAAAAATAGATCAGCACCTTAGAATTCATCCTCTTCGAGGGGGAAACCTCCTTTACATTACACAAATGAACAATCTTTGGATGATACAAATGACTAAAACTCCCTTCTATATATAGGAGTCTAAGGGGTCACAATATCATCAAGCCGACATAACAGTAATAACATAATGGCACAATAATAACAGTAACGGGTTTCTATGGGGCACACTAATAACAATATGGGGACAATAGGGGCACAATAATAACAATAAGGGTTACAATGACAACAATAATGGGGGAATCACTAGTATTATAGGGACCTAACATGCACCTCTCCTTCTGAAAAGTGTTGTCCTCAATGCTTGAGTAGTTTTGGATGCTTCTGTATAAAATTCTCATCCTCCCATGTGGAATCTTCAGCAGATAAGTTCTTCCACTTGATGAGATACTCTGAAATCGATTGATTTCGTAGCTATCAAGTTCTTGTTTCTATGACTGCTTCCAGTTCCAATATGATTTTTCCTTCCTTGTCAAGTTTTGGCAATATTGTTTGAACTGGGATCTTGTCACCGATAACCTTCTTTAAACATGAAACATGGAAAACTAGGTGCACTCGGGAAGCTGCAAGAAGCTCCAATTTGTATACCATAGTACCAATCTTTTGCAACACCTTATATGGACCATACTACTTTGGTGATAATTTATTATCCTTCTTAGCCTACTTGAGGGAAATTTGTTTATATGGTTGTAGCTGTAGGAATACCCAGTCACCTACATCAAAACTTCTTTCATTGCGATGTTGATCTGCCTATTGTTTCATTCTATTCTGCACCAACATGAGGTTATCCTTTAAGAGTTGGAGAACTTGTTGTTGATGCTCGATGTGATGTTCCACTGCGTGAACCTTAGATTTTTCTCTTAAATATGATGTGATGGATGGTGGATGATATCCATAAAGTGCCATAAATGGGGTCATTTTTTGCTGCAGTATGAAAGGAAGTCTTATACCATCATTCAGCCAGAGGCAACCATTTGACCCATTGTGTCTGTTTATCAGATACAAAGCAATGAAGATATCCTTCCAAACATTTGTTTACTATCTCATTTTTCCCATCAGATTGAGGATGATAAGATGAGCTATGAGCTAACTGAGTATCGAGACAAGAAAATAATTTTGTCCAAAAATTTCTAGTGAAAATGGAATCTCTATCGCTTACAATAATATTTGGGTTTCCATGTAGCTTTTGAATTGTTTCCATAAATGTAGTAGAAATTGTACTGGCTTTAATGGATGTGATAATGTAGAAAAGTGTGCATACTTGGTAAGTCTGTCAACTACCACCATGATGATACTCTTTCCTTCGGACTTGGGTAAACCTATGATAAAATCCAATGAAACCTCCTCCCAACATTGGCTTGGAATGGATAAAGGTTGTAATAGACTTGGGGTCTTAATTGTTTCAACTTTATTTTGTTGGCAAGCCAAACATTCCGCCACAAACTTTTGAATATCCGATGTAAGGCCATCCCAAAAAAATTCCTTCTTAACCCTGTAGTAAGTTTTTAAAAATCCTGAGTGCCCTCCTAAGGGAGAAGTGTGCAATTCCATAAGAATATTTTGTTTGAGTTGGGAATTCTTACATAAGTATAGGTGATATTTGTACCATAACGAATCATTTTTCTAGCTAAATGTATCAGATGTACTGGGATCTTGTTGTATCTTTCGAACGAGTGCCCACACTTCTTCGTCATTCTTCCATTCCTCCCTTGCTTTGTTTATCCAATCTGGTTGGATAATAGAAATGGCGCACAACAATGCTTCCACATCCTCATCCTTTCTTGAGAGTACATCTGCCACAACATTTTGCTTCCCTTTTTTGTAGATGATTTCAAAGTCATAACCCAACATCTTTGTGACCCAATTTTTTTTCTCTCCAGAGGATAATATTTGTTCAAAAAATTATTTAAGACTATCATGATCCGTTTTTACATTGAACTGTCTTCCCATTAGGTAGGGTCGCCATTTCTTAAGTGCATGTAGTATTGCCAACATTTCCTTCTCATAAATAGCTTTGTGTAAATACTTTCCTTTGATTGGATGGCTTTCGTAAGCAATGGGTCTTTCATCTTGCATTAAAACAACACCAATTCCATTTCTTGAAGCATCACATTCCACAATAAAGGTTTCTGTGAAGTCTGGCATAGCTAAGACCGGTTCTTGGCACATTGCTTCTTTAAGATGTTCAAAGGCCTTTGTTGCTTCTGGAGTCCATGAAAATGCATCTTTCTTCAATAATGTTGTTAGAGGTGCTGCTATTCTCCCATAATTCTTAACAAACTTGCGATAATACCCTGTCAACCCAAGAAATCCTCGCATATGCTTTATGGATGTGGGGATTTTCCATTCCTTAATGGCTTTAATTTTGCTAGGGTCTACCTTAACACCTTCATGAGATACAATATGACCTAGATATTCCACCTCTTATACTCCAAAGAAACATTTGGAGCTTTTTGCATATAATTGTTTCTCCTCCAATAGTTTGAGCACCCTGTTAACATGTTGAACATGATCCTTCCAAGATTTGTTGTAGATTAGCATATCATCAAAAAATACTAACACAAATTTTCTAAGGAAGGTTTTGAAAATGGAATTCATCAAACCTTGAAATGTAGAAGGTGCATTGGTAAGGCCAAAAGGCATGACCAAAAATTCATAATGACCCTCATGAGTTCTAAATGATGTTTTCGTAATGTCTTCAGTCTTCATTCTGATTTGATGATATCCTGAATGAAGACCCAACTTGGTGAAGTAAATTGATCCATGCAATTCATCCAATAATTCATTAATGATAGGAATGGGAAATTTATCTTTAATAGTGAGCTTGTTGAGCTCCCTATAATCCGGACACATGCACCATGATCCATCCTTCTTGTGCACTAATACTTCTAGAGTAGATAAAGAACTTTGACTAGGTTGAATTATACTAGCCTCTAGCATTTCTGCAACCATATGTTCAATTTCACTCTTTTGGGCATAGGGATATCTGTACGCTCGAATGTTTGGAGGAACACTTCCTAGAATCAAATGAATAGTGTGATCATGATCACGAATAGGTGGGAGGCCTTTGGGAGTCTCAAATACCTTGGAATTATTGTCCAAGACATTTTGGAGATCTAGAGAAATAGATGATTTCGATGTGGGAACCTCTAGCGAACATAATTGTGAAATTGTGCCTCATTGTTCCTTCTTTAGACGCTTTGTCATACCATTAAAGTTGATTATGTTTCCTAGTTTCCCTGCAATACCCCTTAATTCAACTTCCTTTCTGCACAAAATTTCATGAAAATGTCTTGAAAATTAAAAGCTATTGTACCCAAGGATTGTAGCCATTGGACTCCTAGTACAACATCAACACCACCCATTGGAATGGAAAGCATTGGGATATTCAATACATATTCTCCCATGGATAGCTTGATATTATGGCACTTTCCAGAGAAATTTATGGTTCCTCCACTTGCAACCATCACTTGACACTTTGGTGCTGGATATAAGAAGAAATTCAATTCCTTGGCTATCTTACAATGAATAAAATTATGGGTACTTCCCGAATCAATCAACACTATTACCTTTTTCTTCTTGATATGTCCTTCTATCTTGATAGTTTGAGGAGTGGTAATTCCAGCCAATGGATTACAAAATATGGTGGGATCATTTCTTCTTTATCTAGGGTTTCTTCCTGGAGTATATCCTCTTCTTTTCACATTTCTTGTTCCTTTTCTTCCTCCTCTTCACAATCTATGTAGAATAATTTCTTCTCAGCACACTTATAACCTTTAGTGTATTTTCTGTCACAACTGTAACAAAGTCCTTTTGCTCTTTTTTCTTCCAATTGTTGTGGTGTCAACCTTTTAGGTTGTGGAAGGCTAGGGGCAAAAACACTTCCATCTTTATAGTTATGAATGGTAGGCTTCCTAGTTGCCATAATTTTGCTTTCCATTTTTCTTGCTAACTTGAATGCCTTCTCTAATGAATCAGGTTCCCAAAGATGAACCTCATGTTGGATGTTATCCTTTAAATTCCATATGAACACATCAATCCTATGCTCCTCTGGAATATCATTTACCCTTATGTTCAATTTTTGGAAGTCCTCAATGTGCTCCATCATTGAACCCTTTTGTTTGAGATTAATCAATTGGCTAAAAAAGGTGTTGATTTTTGTATCCTCATAATGTGCTATCATTTCTTCCATAAAAATTTCCTAAGTGACAATTTTTTTACTAGAGCAAAGCCATCGATACCATACAAACTGATTTGGTTCCAAATATAAGAGTTTCAATACGTACCTTTTGTGTGTTTTGCACAATATGGAGATCGAAAAATTGCTCCATCTGTAGTATCCATGTTCCAGGATCCTTGCCATCAAACTTCCTCATATCGATTTTTGGAACATGGTGGGTCTTCAATCCAACATTAGAGTCTATGAAATCATGATTAACATTTCTTTTTTTCTCATCATGAGTTTCCTTTACTACCCTTTCACCATTAGTAACCATTTCTTGTAGCAACTTATTCAAATTTATCTTCAATTCTTCCATCTTAGCGTCCATGCCATTCATCTTAGCATCCATGACATTCATTCTAGCTTCCATTCCATCCATCTTAGCTTCCATGCCATCCATCTTAACTTGCACGCCATTCATATTAGTTTCCATGCCATTCATCTTGCCTTTAGTTACCTTTTGTGACAGTGAAATTTGTTTTACTTGGTCTTGTAATTTTGATATATCATGTTGCATTTCTTCCTCTTCTTCACGAGTCATGCTAGAGCTTTTAGGTTGCTTACTAGGTGTTTCCATTTTCTTTCTTCGGGGCATCAATTAATGCTAATAATTCTTCACTATTCCCTTTGAATTCCTTCAATCTAATTTTTCAAACCAATCTTTTGTAAAATTAAAAAAAACTACACACATTTTTTCACTTTGTAAGAGCTCGATATGAAATCTATTGTATCGTTGTATCCCTTTGAGTCCTCTTTCTAGCCCCGCAAGTCTGATCAAGATTGGATTCTCCAAGGAAGAGTTATTCTAAATCTCCCATGGTGGCCTAATTATAGACTAGTTTAGTAGAGCAAACTTGTACGAAGTGCCACGTGTCATTATTTCAACCTTAGTACCTGAAACTGATATACAAAAAGCTACAGGCTGTCCTCTTTCTGAAACTTCTTATGCAATTTAAATTTGATTCTTAGAACAAAAGCTATGATGATTTTCCCCACGTCACCTGTTTGGAATGTAATTCGGGAGTCTGCAAAAACCCTAACTTCCTCAGATCATATCTCCTAAAATATAGCGAGACAAGCTTTGAAATTAGGACCCAAAGTTCAGAACGATTTTGGCTCATTTTATTTTTTTAGCTTTTGAAACGTTGTAGAAAAAACGTTATAGCAAAAATTCCACGATGACCTGTTTGGAGCAGCAAAACACTAGAATCCAAAGCTCTGATACCAAATGTTATGAAGCCATATCACAAAAAGATAGAAAAGATAGATCAATGCCTTAGAATTCAGCCTCTTCAAGGGGGAAACCTCCTTTAAATTACAAAAATGAACAATTCTTGGATGATACAATGACTAAACCTCCCTTCTATATATAGGAGTCTAAGGGGTCACAATATAATCAAGTCAACATAACAGTAATAACATAAGGGCACAACAATAACAATAGTGGGTTTCTATGGGGCACAGTAATAACAATATAGGGACAATAGGGGCACAATAATAACAATAAGGGCTACAATGACAATAGTAATGGGGGAATCACTAGTATTATAGGGACCTAACAGTGTCACTTCCCCTAGATTCGTGACATGCGTGTCACAACCTCGATGTTATCAAAAATAATGAGTCAGATGCTGCAGAGCTCATTCCTCACATCAACCTTGTAGCTCTGACATCCCACATCACATCTAGGAGCAGTTGGCACATTCAACTCAACTATTTTGGCGTAAGGACGCTTCCCATGCCTTGTGTTGCATTTCTGTCACTTTTTATGTCTTCGCTTGTGGGAGTACTGTTTGCTTGATTTCTTTGAACAATTTCTATCATTTACATATATACCAACTTGTCCTAGCTCTGTTTCAGTTTTCGTTGCTATCTCACTATTGTCACATGCATGAAACTATTTTGCACGGATGTTCGCCTAACCGGTGAACTACCTCACCCACACGCATGCTGATCTGTTTTCCAAATCTTTCATTCATGTTTTTCATGCACTACCAATCACTTCTACTATCACTTAGTGTCACCATGCATTTACTGTCTTAGTTTCTTTCAGTTTCTCGTCGGTGAGTCGGGGCAACCTTGGCCCAGACTATGCCTTCACCAAGGCTGCATTGTGCAATCTGGGGAAGGAAGGCTCACCTTCCTCTCCAGATTTGTGCATTCCTATGTAGCACTGCCCTCTAGGACCTTTTGTGCATTTATGGAGGATAGTGGCTACTTGGCCCAAGCAATTGCATAAATCTATCCCTAGGCTAGTAGTCCTTCCGAGCTGAAATTGTGCATTACACAATCCTAGTAGCCAACAGCCAGACTGGACTATGCATTGTGCAGTTCCAGCAGTCAGCTAGTCTCCCAATAGTCTAGACTGTGCCTTGTGTAGTCTTGGTAGTCGGTCTCCTTACCTCCCCGCCGAAATTGCGCAACCTTCATGATCATGCACCCAGGTATGTTGCAAGTCAGTTCTCATGTTCATTTTGGTTTTTGAATGACAGATTGTTTTCCATGAGTGTTTCCATGTCTTCAAGAATCCCATATGTTCATCTGCCTCTCAGAAGTATAGGTACAATGGTTTCCAGGAGAGCAAAGACAAAGACACCGTTCAGAGCACACTTGGGGATGCAATCGATCAAGTGTCCATCGACTTGCCTACCCACGAATACATCAAGTTGTTCATTGACAAGGACATCAAGGTATGAAAATAGCAACATCACAATGAGCAACATCATGAACAACAACTAAAGTTAGCATACCAAATGCAACAAATGCAAGAGGAGGGTTGTTGACAACATGGAGGCGGAAGAAGGTTGCAAGCTCAGACTCCAGCTATGAAGTGACGCTGTGACATGAAGATTGCGTGAAGGCAGAAGATGGAACAACGAAGGAGTTTCATGTTCTGAAGTAGCAACTTAGGAAGAACATGAAGCTACAAAGACAGACGAATGAGTTGCAATAGGAACATGAACAACAGTGGGTGCAACATGCACTCATAGATGAAACTGCACCCGTACAAGTTAAGGATCCATCCCAACAGCTTACATAGAGTAGACATGGTGAGCAGTGTTGTTGATCACATGCAATGGATTCAGAAGCATGCATGTCATTGAGTGCATGCATGCAATCCAACCCATTCAACACACTCACCAAGGCGAAGATAAGAAGAAAGTCCAACTAAGGCTGAACATGTACTTCGGAAAGTTGATGCGCATGACCACCAACATACACTTGAAGATCAACATAGACACTATGCATCAGTGTGTTCCTAGTTCAACCATGGCCAAGAAAACCATTCACATGTTAGCAGATAATTTGGATGAAGGGGCTAAACCAATGCACCGGTTGCAATGGAGGCAAGAGTTTTCTTCAGAAAGATGTCACCATGAGGTGCATGCACACCATCATGGATGACCAAGCTTGGCATAAACGCACCACCTTCACCATCACAAGCATGTCAAAGAGTTGGTCTCATCACAACAGACCGAGTGTCAGTGATGTCTTGCAAGGCTTGCTCAAGCCATGTTGTCTCACATGAGTAAATGTGCATTATAATGTTGAGTCATGTCAAGTGTAAGTCAAGTGTCAATGGTTGGATGTAACAATCATAGAGTAGCTGAAGAGTCATGAGGGTAGTTGAACTGTCAAAAAGGGAAATGTCAAGGGTAACCCCACCCTTTGCTATAAAGAGCCCCTCATAACTCATTGTATAGGATTTTGGTCAACCAAGCTTCTGAGAAGACTATCTTGGATAAAGCTTGGAAAGTATTGTAACGTGCCTTGGCTTCTCCACTGCATGGAGCTAGTTCATCTTTTTGGAGGAGCATGCAGATGTGGCTCTAACGTTCCACTGTTGGGGCTAGCAAGTTTACGTGGTGTATTGTATGATTGTGACTTACACTTCTTTATGTAATAAGGGCCAACACATTTTCATGCATATGTTGTTATTGTAGTTGGACTACTCCAGTTGCATTAATGATATATGTTGTTTAACTTACGTACTTGTGTATGAACTGATTTGTATGCAATTATATGAATCTTGTTGTTAATGTGTTGCATATGTTGTTAATGTTGTCACTGTTTGTGTCGACTGCTCTGTCGGACATCAGATAGACATTTCATGTGAACCTTGTTGTAACAACCATCGCACTTGTCTTGGACTGATCCGTGAGTGTTGTACGCGTTATCTTACCTTGTATGATGTGACTGCCGCATTCGAGTGGACTGCTCCACCAGAAGTTGTGCATGTCCTTTTGTGTTGTGTGTTCCTAGCTGGGTTGGGACTGATACCTTTCAACCTGGAACTCACCTTCACCTTCTTCTCCCTTCGAAGTGTTAGAACCTCTCATACACCTTCCTTGACTCACTGCATTAGTGACACCCTTGCTACTGACAGAGTTATCTTACTTTCCTCTGTGCGACATCGCGGTCAAGGCATTAAATTATGGCCCGCTACTGGGACTCCTACACCAAACGGTCTGAGGTCTAATTCAGACTTCTTACTAGGGAGATCCCCTTGACATGTTGGTAGGTCTAGCACCGTCAACATTTATGGTGCTAGAAGGAGGGCCTAATGACAATATGTGTCCTCTCATCTAGTTTTGAACCTTTGTATATCTTTCATGGAGTCTTGCACTCTTCTTCCCCTAAGGTGTTTTTTGAATCGTCAAGATGTCTCCATCTTGGGGAAGATTTTCGATCTCTTGTCCACTCACACATATGATGGTGAAGGCGAGGTGGCCTGGCCTGAGCACTTACATAACTTTCTTTCCGTGATTCATGAGGAAGATGAGTTTTCTGACAAACACGCTGGTTTGCTGCTTGCATACACACTTCACAAATCTCTGTTTCTTTGGGTGCTCAGTCTATCAGCTAGCACCCTACACTCATTTCAGCACTTCTGTGATCTTATTGAAGACACATTCTATCATTTTGATCCAGACCATCTTCACCAAAAACTGTTACAGCAACGAAGGGCTCCACATGAATCCATTATTGATTTTTGGCAGCACTTCCGTGACTTGCAGTGTCAAGCTCTGAGGAGCCAGATGAAATTTTCTTATCTTTGGGAATGGTTCAAGTACTACTTTAAGAAATCTGCCCATCCCAAGAGAAAGTTTGAGATCAAGCCTCGTTCAACATTCTTTGTTGATGGAGCTGCGCAATCTCATGTGGAAGTGGGCACTGTCTCAACTGACTATCCACCTTCCTCTTATTCAATAGCTCTACCACTTCCCAATGATGTTAAGGATCATGCTCACACACCTATTCATCCTTCACACCCTCCCAACATCACTTCACTCAATTTTCACGTATATTTGGTTGTGAATCCTTCTAGTCCTCATATGCATTCTTTTCTATGACCTTCATCTTCACACTTGGGTGTTCCTTCGGATTATGGTGTCTTGTGTTCATCCATTCCGGACTCTTCACTTGTTGTGAACGAGGAACAACCCACTGACAGGGTTGGTGTTGCACAACCAACATGCGTTGTCATTCATGAAGAGTATGAGTGGGAGCTTGAGCATCAACACTTGGCAAAGGATGACTCCCTTCCATCTGAGCCCCCTTTGTTCTTTTCTAACATCATTGGTGAACCTTCCATCCATGATTTTGCATGTGTGTCTTCATCCACGGATGCACCCATTGTGGATCTTTCGCATGACACACGTATGTTAGCCCATCATACAACGACGGAGAGTACCAATCATTCATTGGAAATCCACTTGATCTTTCATATTCTCTTTCTGGAAATGCAGAGGGTGAACATCCTTCCTCCTCATCTACCCCTGTGTGTGATTCATCAAACCATGAGGATGCCAACCAACATCTTGAATTTTTTGATCTTGGTTATCGTGATCTCTTCACCTCACCATCCGATCATCATGTTGATTCAGTTGTTGTTAATCTGTCTAAGCCACTAGTCTACGAATATCCATCTGTCAATGAAGTTGAAACTCCACATACCGTCGAGGCACTTCAGCTCGAGCTGATGGTAGTTTTAGGCCCTCACTGTCCTGAGGTTGGTTTCGCCTCTGATCAAGAAATTGTTCAAACACTCAAGACTCCTCATCACTCATATGTATGCACTTAAGATCAATATAACATAGATTTTACTTCCTCCACTCGAAGTACACGATCCCGTTGCTCATGCATTGGAGGAGTCTTACATTGCAAGCACTCATGCACGGCACAAGTTATCTTTTTTATTTCATTTGCTTGCATGTCACAGTCAAGAGTGTGCTTATGCTTCAAAGTTGCACGTAGTGTCACACAGTACCATGATAAGTCCGCAGAATGCCCGTCATGCAAATGCACTCACTTATGTCCCATGGGCACTTTGAATCACGAAGTGTGGTTGTCTTCATTGTTATACCTTTCTTGCTTTCTAGTTCACACAACTGGGTTGCTCGTGGACCAATCCTTCACCAACATGGGTCTACAATTGCGCCGATGGCTGCATTGGAAGTATCACTTCATGTGATCAGGGCCATGTACCATTAGTTTAGGAGTAGGGGTAGTGTTTTCTTTCAATTGTTTGCTTGCATGCTTGTTTGCTTACATCCTTTGTTTTCTTGTTTGTTTTCTTGCTTGTTTGTTTACCTTCTTCTCTTTCATTTTTGCTTCTATTCTTACTTTTCTTTGTTGATTGTTAGTTCGTTCGCTTGTTTCGTTCATAGGTTAGTTTTGCATGAAACCATGTATGACTCTTCAAGCAAGCTGGGTAAAGTACAAGAGGGCTTGTACAACAATCAATACGTGGTTATCTGTCATCTTGCCCTTGTATGATGAGCTTGTTAATTTTAGTCTGTGATACGTCGAAGGAAAATACATACTGTTCGAAGTGAACCTTGGTGTAAACACAACGCTTGCATGCTAACTAGTGTCACCTTCTCTAGTCGATTGTTTTTTGGTTAACCCTTGTCAGCTCAGTCAAGTAGAGTAAGGTAAGGGGGAAAACCTTAACAGGCACGTCAGAGATACAATAAACTACTTCTCTATTGGAAAAACTTCTTATGCTCTCAATAAGTCAGGATCCATCTTCCACCTCTGAAATGAATAAGTGCTATGCACAGTGAAAAATGAAAAAAATGAAAAGTCAAAAATGAAAAATGAAAAATGAATAAGGCAAAAGAAGAGAAAGGCTTCCTACGCAGGGAGTTGATGCAAGTAACTCCATTGGGGTATTGCCCAGGCTCACTGCTGGAAAAGCCATGTTTGTGTTCCTATGTGACTCCACCGGGGTACTATTTAGGCCTGCTGGCAGTGTAGCAACACCAAAGATGAAACTAAGACTCTAACAACTATACTGCTTGTGCACCTATATACCTTGTTAGAGTCCTATAGTGATAGGATTCATAATTTCGAATTGGCTGAGGTTATGTCTTGTAATATTGTACATACCTTTGCTTTCTGCAAATGTTTTCCATATTAAAATTAAAAAATGTAAAGAGGGTATGTCCTAAAAGAAATATCAAAGGACAAGAAAAATAAGAAAATATCAAAAAATGAAAAAATATGAACCCCAAACAAAAAACAGATCATGAAAGTGTTCAAGTCCAAGTGCCACTACTTTTTACTTTACTATCTTAAATATTGGTTGTGTGTAGCTTGTCATACATGCCACAACCCATGATAGTCAAACTGTTTAATCTTGACTACTTCATGCTTTGAATTTCATGTTTATAGTTAGAGAATAAAATCTGACCAAATAGTTTAATCTTTGCAGATTAGTAGATAGGTAGAGAAATAAAAGGAGCACATCAGTTTAATCTGAGCCCTTGGAAGATATAAGGTTAGAAGTAGATAGTCTATTACATAAAAGAAAAAGGAAAGAAATGGGTTTTCTAGCTTAATTGCACCCAACAAAGTGAAGAAAAAATGTTAGGGTAGGTAGAATAAAGGTTGCAGAAATACAAGTCATTTGAAACATAAGCACTACTATCATGCTTAACTATATGTTTCAGTGTGCAGGAGAAGTTATCAAAGTGAAAAGCATGTTCATAAGCTGATTTGCCTAACTTTTCCTTCATTGCATTTCACCCCCCACTATATACTTACTAATTTCCCTTTTACCCCTTCATGGCTTGTGAAGACACCATTTCCATTCATTTTCACTCCTATGCCTTGGTTTCACACATTCCCTAGCCAATTTACCTTCTACATTCATCCCCCTTCCCAAAAATCCCTTTCCCCCAGTGTGAAACGTTGTTTTCCCTTGGAAAAGTCACTTTCCATTTGTTAAATTCCCTAAAAACCCTGAAAAACCCACCAAACCTTTTATCCTAACTTTCATTTCTCCCCCGCATTAATTTATTAACCCCAAAAATTCATTTTCACTCGTTATATTCCATAAACCTGCATTATTTCATAAACCCTCAGTTAATCATGGGTTAATTACGCTTAACCCTAATTAATCCCATGGGCCCTGCTAAATCCCGGCCCCATCTCCCGCCATGCAACTTTACCAGGTGACGGCCATTGGATCATCCACCCCCAGACCTAATGGTCATTGCCCATATCGCGACTGCTCAATGCCCAACCTTTACCGGCCCAAGAGCACGCGATATGGGCGGTTTTGCTCGGGCCCATTTTGCTACGTGTCAGCATCTCCCATACATCGCGTTCCCTTAGCAAAATACTGCCTAACCCTCATAAGTGGTGCGATACCCTCCAATACCGCCTCCTCGCCATAAAGAAAAACTGCCATTGTTCATATAATTTCCCCGCCAATTCTAACTGCTCTGGGTTAAAAGCCTGCATACCCCATTTTTGACCTTTTTTCCCCCTTTTACACTGTTGAAGCCTCTGAAGCACACTGGTGCCCTTTGAGCTCCTGTGACCAGCTACCAACTATCAAAACCTTCCAAAACACCATCATTGCACACCTCAAAGTTGTAGAAGCCTCTACAGACCTCAATTTTAAACTAGTTTGCAACCCTGACCGTAAAATTCCAGTTATTTAAGAAGAAAACCAAGAATTTCCTTCCCATTTAAAAACGAACACTAAATTCATGAAACAATTGAATGAATTTGATTGAATTCCCTTCAATTTGAGACTATTCCCCCTCCTAAAATACCAAAACCCCTACCTGCAAACTGCTTATACCCTAATCCTATTACAGAATTGTCAAAACTTCACTTCTAATAGCCATATAGCCCAAATTTCCACAGGTTATTATAGAAATGGCTATCCAAACCTCTCTATATGTTAGACCAATGACAACCCCTCATTTAGACATTAACCACCTGGCCCTAACAGACAGAAACTTCCAAATCAAAGATACAGCCACCCCACACCACCTTCTTAGAATCCACTGTTGGGCCAAAGATAGGTTCTTAAACCATGCTGATGATATAAATATTTGGGAATCTAATCTCCCCAAGTATACATTCCCAAAATTCCACTCATTCCTAGACATAATACATATCTACCAAGCCTGTTATGTTCCAAGCCATAGGGCTATTGGGGCACCAAACCATGAGATACTATTTACTATTACTGTTGAACCCATCAACCAGATGCTGCAAATCCACCCTAGTCCTAATTTGACTCCATTGTCCATTGGACACCTGTTGGACCTGTACATCACATTGGTCTCAGACAAGATCAAACGAATATTTCAAAATTTCATCATTGAGGAGTGCCATACTCCTAAAGACATTCCACCCTATGTAGCCACTATTTTTTCAGAGACTGGCAGGAAAATAATCACCATGATTTCATGCATCCAAGGATGCACATCAGACGAGTTTGTGGATGAGGTCATCATGGCGTTCTTGTCCATTTTCGCTCTAGGAAAACCTCCTGCCATTTTGTATCATTATGCACAGTTCATTGTAGACAGAATGCATGAACAGCTCACTAGACTACCCAATGAAAGATTGTTCAAATACTCTTCAGTGTTGTTTCATATGTTCCTCTATTACTTGACAGATAAATTCCCTTTGAAGATCCAAAAATTGGACACCAAGGGAAAGGAAAGATCAGTCATATTCTGGACACCCTTGGTCCACAAGTTTTCCACCTCATACAAAGAATTCATAGAATCTTTTGTACACCCAGTTATGAACATGTTGACTTCTAAGACTCAACCTAGAATCAGCCCAGAAATTAAAAGAGTACTACAATTAGCCAAGAATAGCAAAGTGGGAGACTGATACCTCTACCAGAATCACACTGAAATCAGTATCTATGGCTATGAGCTAACCCCTTACAAATTGCCAAAATACCTCTCCATGAGGATATTTTCCCTTGAATACTTCAAGCAAATGATAAGTGCAGATGAGGTCAACTTCCTAGCTGCTAGGAAGAAGACACAGTTGAAGATGAAAAACCTAATGGGTCCTTTCATCTACAACACCAGAGAGGCTGGACCTGAAGCTGATAAGATGCTACAGGAATTGAAATTCAAGAATAGTTTCATCTGGCATTATGACCCTCATGGGGTTATAAACAAGCTCAGACAAAAGGTCGAGATGGTACCTTACATCCACTACCTAAGACCTGACATTGAATAGTATGCTAATAAGTCAGAATGGGTAGAGAATACATTGA
The DNA here is from genome assembly GCA_031772625.1 of Pinus tabuliformis. Taxonomy (NCBI): domain Eukaryota; kingdom Viridiplantae; phylum Streptophyta; class Pinopsida; order Pinales; family Pinaceae; genus Pinus; species Pinus tabuliformis. The sequence goes on from CM062818.1 coordinate 1,332,378,086, forward strand.
TTGACATGGACAACAAAATGGTGGATGTGGAGAACACCATGATTGATTTAGAGTAACAATTTGACCAGAGCTCTTTCCTGTAGGTTCCAGAGTTGGGAGAGCCAAGGAACATCCATCCTATCATTCAGACCCCTCTTAATGAGGAGAAGACTCCTAAAAGAAATAGGGAGGAAGCATCAAGTTCTGCCATGGAGGCCACTGATGAGTAGTTCAAGCTAAATAAAAGGCCCAAATTGAATCCTGTGTCTAAATAGGAGGAAAAAATTGCATCAGAAGACATCATTGACACTGAGGCAATGGGGCAGAGTAGTAAACAGACAACAGAGATAGTTGCATCAGCATAAACACAACAACAATCTACTTCAAACACACAGATCATACAGAGACAAAAGAGTGTGGAGGTGTCTTCCTTTGTCAAGCCAGCTGACAAGGAAATAGATATCAAAGAAAGATTTAAGGAAATTAAAATGAGGAATGAAAAGCTAATGGCAGACACATATACCAAATACCTGAAGATGACACCACCAAACCAGAACAGATTGATGTCAGCCTTTGACATCAAAGAAGGAAAAATGCAGGTGTCCTTCCTACAGTCCACTGTACAACAGCCCAAAACCTTAGCAGATTACAACAAAACCAACTTTGAGGTCTTGGCTAGGGATGTTCATCCCATTGATCAAATAAAATTCCATAAACAGGCTGGAGAAATGATCTACTCCACCCTCACAACAAATTCCATGGTAGCATTCAAATTGAAAGATTCATTGGACAATGTGACAACATAGTATAAACTGGAAAAGGCCTCCTGCAGGGCCAAATACACCAAGATAAAGTCCTCGGAGGACCTGGTTATTGAAATGGGCCATGACCCAAAGGACATCAAAACTGTTGAACAGTTAATCAAGAATAATAATGAAGATATTGCAGCCCTCAAGAAACAGCTCAAGCTGCCTCGGTTACAGCACCCACAAATAAAGGAAGTCCTGGAAAGCCAAAGAAATCATGAAGAGATGATGGACTTGGTTCTACAACTCAATGACTAGTTGAAGGAGATGGAAAAGGAACTAGAAAGCTTGATTCAGCTCAAACAAGCTAGTATTGATAGTGCTCCTCCAACTGTCATTCCAATAGTGACCACAGCTGTACCTTCCACTCTGGCGGCAACATTAGCTCCCACTGGTCCAATGGCCACTGCATTGGCAGGATCAACTTCGACTACATCAGCAACAACATCAATAGCAACAAGTACCACAGGTGAAGAAGCGAACAAGCTGGTCAAAGAAATGGAAGAAATGTCCATTCAGACCAATGAAATGAACAAACTCAAGGAGAAAGTCAGCAGCCTTGAGACAGATTTCAAGCTTGCCCAGATTATGCATAAGGAAGAACAACAAAAGGCTGCAAGGATGAATGAGAGGATAAAAGTCCTGGAGAAAGAATTGACCTTCACTGAGCCAATAGGAAAGGCTAAAGAGCAACTGTGGGCCAATATCATTGACTCTGTCAATGATATTTGGCCATCTATCCAGGTCATGTTTTAGCAGATTGATTTGATTAAGCATGCAACAGAAGCCATTGAAAGGGTGAAAACAGAACTCGAAGATATGCTAGAGGAAGGAGCAAGAATCATCCACTTCCTCAACTCCAAGAATAAATATGAACTGCAAGAGCTTGAGATACCTGATAGGATAGGTACAATTTTGGAAGTCAGGAGAGTCCTCACCAAGAGGAATTTAATGTTGAATCTAGAAGATAAGTGTTAGAACGTGCAACTAGATGTTGATAGGTTCATGGCTAAGTTTGAACTATTGAAAGAAAAGGGATTACCTAATCCCTTAGTTATAAATGACAAGTTAATGACACATGAAGATTACAACAAGAAGATCAAGGAAGTAGCCAAAGAACAGGTGATGACTATATCTATGAAGGGCATGCCAATAGGCAAAGTCTTGTACCAAACATTTGAAAACTTGTTTTACCTCCAACATGAGGTAAAACATTTGTTTATTAATAAGCCCACTTTTGCCAAATATATAGAGGCAGATGAAATATACAGAAAAATGATCAATATCCAATTACTAGATGAAGAATGACGGGAAAAAATGAATGATTTACTGTAGTAAAAACACAGTAAATTATAAACAACAAATTATAAATGTACAGTAAAAAGTGAAACAACAGGGTAAAAGGATATTGACAGGTCAGCAAGGTTAATGTGTATCAAATGAAAGAGTATCAGGTGAAAGGTTAAATTAAAACAGGGCATCCAACATGAAAGCCAAAAGGCCTAGTAGCATAAAGGGGTAAAAATCAAAGTCTACAGCCAACAGAACCAAAATAAAAGGGAGAACATGAAACAGTTCAATAGCTGCCTCTATCTTCTTGCAAGAAGATATTGCCTTTTTCCTAGATTAAATCTTAATACAATTTCATATATTTTCTATTTCCTTTTTGTATAAATACTTCAAAATTCTAAGTACTAGGGTGGATTATTTTACATTTGTAGAGTTATTGTGATCTTTAACCCAAGGGTGATTATACCATTTTCAAGTCAACAAACTCAAGCAAGTAATAAAATCATTTCGCTAGAGGATTCATGAGATGAGCCATTTGCAGTGAAGTATTTTCTTTGTGTGATTGTGTTACCTTTCTTTTATGTTTTCATAATCTTAAATGTGTTCTAAAATCTAAATGAATTAACTAGAAATATCACTTAGAATTTGTTTAATTACACTCTGTTTTGCACAGTTATTCATTTACATGTTTTCTTCTGATACCCAGATTTGAGAACCCTTAATTTCTCTCCCATCCCGATTGACTTCTTTCATTCCTTCCAAAGTCCGGCCTAGGGAACCCTTAATTTTTCCCTGGATCCGCTTTGAATCTATTCACCATTTAGCCTTTGAGATCTGCAGTAACGTATCTATCTTGCCCTGTAAACATTGTTTTTAGAACTGGTTCCAGTCTTGTTTGTCAAACATTCGACTCCATAGCCCAATGGTAGAATCCAAACATCTTTTCATCTAAGTGGATTCCACCACCAAATTTCCAAAACAAAACCCAAGTGCAAGCCATAACTAGCCTAAAATCATCTTAATGGTAGAAGTTATGTTTAATTTAGGGTTTTTTGCCCTAGAAGGCAAACCCTCACTATATATGAGGGAATTGTATTGCGTCTATGTATATCTGTATTATGAGTGAGGAAGAGAGAGGAGATTGAGAGTGAAGAGGGAGTTACAGCGGATTTGCTGTAGGTTGTATCTCTTTAGTTTGTTGGATAATATAATAAAAGAAGGACTGGTTGTTTCTCCGTGGACGTAGCCCAAACTGGGTGAACCACGTATATTTGTGTCTCTCTTGTTTTATGCGTTTATATTTCTGCAATATTTTATGTGTTCCATTTCTTTGTAATATATAATTTTCTAACAAATGGTATCAGAACCAAAGGTCTATTTGGCTGATAAACTCGCAGGAGAGAAGGATTCCTGGTTCGAGTGGGAGCAATGGCGGAAGATGGTAGGTTTAGGGTTGAAAAATTTAACAGCCAAAACTACCAACTGTGGAAGATACAGATGGAAGATTATTTGTATCAGAGAGATCTGTACCTACCATTGAGTGGAAAGACAAAGAAACCGACGAGTATGACAGATACAAAATGGGATATTCTCGATAGAAAGGCACTTGGAACAATACCGTTGTGCCTAGCGGCATCGGTAGCATTTAATATTTCAAAGGAAATGATAACACAGGGTTTAATGTCGGCATTAGCCAAACTATATGAAAAACACTCGGTGTCAAATAAGGTATTTCTTATGAAGCGTTTATTTAATATGAAGATGTCAGAGGGTGGATCTGTCACTGATCATTTAAATGATTTTAATACAGTTACAAGCTAGTTAAGTTCTGTAGGGGTAAACTCTGATGATGAAGTTAGAGCTTTGTTATTCTTGTGCTCATTGCTAGAAAGTTGGAATGGTTTAGTAATGGCCATTAGTAACTCTGTTTCTGGATCTAGTACTTTAAAGTTTGATGATGTTGTCAGTGCTATCCTTATCGAGGAAATGCGACGGAAAAGCTCCAGTGAGACATCAGGTAATGCTTTGAGTGCAGAGTCTAGGGGAAGAAAAATGGAAAGAGGAAAGAGCTCAGGATAACGCAGTAAATCAAGGAAAGGAAGATCCAAGTCCAGATCGCAGATAGTGTGCTGGAAATGCGGAAATAAAGGACACCTAAAGAAAGACTATAGATCTCGAAAGGGAAAAGAAGGAGATGCATAGCAAGAAAACAATCATGAAGCAAATGTGATAGGTGAGGTGTTACAAGATGCTTTGATTCTTTCTTTCAAAAATATTACTGATTCCTGGGTGGTAGATTCAGGGGCCTCATTCCATGCCACACCTGATAAGAAATATTTTCATGACTATGTTCAAGGAGATTTTGGACAAGTCTGTTTGGGTGATGATAAACCCTGTAAAATTGTTGGAATGGGTAAGGTTCTTGTAAAACAGCAGAATGGAAACCAATGGCTACTAAAGGAGGTAAGGCATGTTCCAGATTTGAAGAAAAATCTGATTTCAACAGGGCAGTTAGGCGGTGAAGGTTGTGTGACAACATTCACAAATAAAGCTTGGAAGGTCACGAAAGGAGCCCTGGTAATACCAAAAGGTGAAAAGGTTGGTACATTGTATTTATGTAATGGTATTTCTAACGTTGTTAATGCTTTAACTTCTAGAGGAGCAGATGCAGCATGATGGCATCATAGGCTCGGACACATGAGTGAGAAGGGGATGAAGATTCTTCACTCAAGGAATTTGTTACTGGGTTTGAAGAATGTTGATTTGGACTTCTGTGAGAATTGTGTTTATGGAAAACAGAAGAGAGTCAAATTTCTTAGAGTTGGGAAAGAAAAGAAGATTGAAAAATTAGAGTTTGTGCATACAGATGTATGGGGACCTACTCAAGTATCATCTCTTGATGGCTCTCGTTATTATGTTACTTTTATTGATGATGCAACCAGAAAAACTTGGATTTATTGTATTCGAAATAAATCTGATGTATTTGATATTTTCAAGAAATGGAAACCTTTGGTTGAAAATGAGACAAGGAAAAGGTTGAAGTGTCTCAGATCAGATAATGGAGGTGAATATTGGAGCAAAGAGTTTAATAGGTACTGTTCAGAGAATGGAATTCGCAGAGAGAAGACAGTTCCAGGAACACCACAAGAAAATGGTGTTTCAGAAAGGATGAACAAGACAATCATGGAGCGTGCAAGGTGCATGAGATTGCATGCAAGATTGCCTTTACAATTTTGGGCAGATGTTGTAGATATTGTTGTTTATCTAATAAACAGAGGGCCTTCAAGTGCCTTGGATGGTGGTATTCCAAAGGAGGCATGGACAGGTAAAAAGGTAAACTACTCATTTTTAAAGACTTTTGGTTGTGAAGCCTTTGTCCACATTAACAAAGAAAATAGAATAAAGGTTGAGGCAAAATCAAAGAAATGTACCTTTATTGGATATGGTGTTAATGATTTTGGTTATCGCTTATATGATTATGAAAATCACAAAATCATTAGGAGCAGAGATGTAATATTCAATGAAAAGGTCTTGTATAAGAATCAATTGCAGGAAAAGAAACAGGAAAAAGAAAACAGAGAATACACAATGCTTGACGATATCACAGGAAAAGTGATGGTGCCTGAAAATCATAATGATCAATAGCCAGAACAACAACCACAATAGCAACAAGCACTTCAAACACTTGAAAGTGGTGTTAGAAGATCTACCAGGATAAGTAGAACCCCTGAACGATACTCTCCTTCATTATATTATGTATTGTTGACTGATTCTAGTGAACCAGAATGTTATGAAGAAGCAGTGCAGGTAGAAACCAGGAAGAAGTGGGAGCAAGCCATGAAAGAAGAGATGGACTCCTTAGCACATAACCAGACTTGGGACTTAGTCAAGTTGCTTGCAGGTAAAACAACAATGCAAAATAAATGGGTTTACAGGCTGAAGGAAGAAGATGTAGGAAAACAGAGGTACAAAGCTAGACTTGTGGTGAAGGGGTTTGCACAGAAGAAAGGTATTGATTTTGATGAAATATATTCTCCTGTTGTTAAAATGACTTCAATCAAAACTATTTTAAGTCTAGTAGTAGTTGAAGATTTTCATCTTGAGCAGTTAGATGTAAAGACAACCATTCTCCATGGGGATTTGGAGGAAGAGATATATATGCAGCAACCACAAGGATATGAGGTAAAAGGAAAGGAGAAACTAGTGTGCAGGTTGAAGAAGAGCTTGTATGGCTTAAAACAGGCTCCAAGGAAGTGGTATCTAAAATTTGACAGGTTTATGTCTGAACAAGGTTATACTAGATGTCACTCTGACAATTGTGTTTATCTCAAAAGGAAAAATGATGGCAGCTATATTATATTGTTATTTTATGTAGATGACATGCTTGTTGCAGGTTCTAACATGCAGGAAATAAATGTGCTCAAAAGGAAATTGGAAAACTCATTTGCAATGAAGGATTTGGGTGCTGCAAAACAAATCCTTGGTATGAGAATAACTAGAGACAGGAAGAATTGCAAATTAACATTGTCTCAAAGTGAGTACATAGAAAAGGTGCTGAAAAGGTTTAATATGCAGAATGAAAAACTAGTTGGTATACCTTTGGCTAGCCATTTCAAATTAAGTAGGGAGGCGTGTCCTAATAGTCAAGAAGAAATGGCTCATGTGTCTAAAGTTCCATATGCATCAGCAGTTGGAAGCTTAATGTATGCAATGGTCTGCACAAGGCCTGATATTGCACATGCAGTGGGAGTTGTAAGTAGGTACATGAAAATTTGAGGAAAAGAACATTCAATGGCGGTGAAGTGGATTCTTAGGTATTTGAGAGGTACCACAAATCAAGCATTATGCTTTGGTGGTTCAAACATTGCTCTATAGGGATATGTTGATGCAGATATGGTAGGTGACAGAGATAACAGGAGGAGCACTACAGGATATGTGTTTACTGTAGGTGGAACACCTGTCAGTTGGGTCTCAAAACTACAAAGTGTTGTTGCACTCTCAACAACAGAAGCAGAGTATGTTGCTGCTACAGAGGCTAGTAAAGAAATGATTTGGTTACAAAGGTTTCTAGATGAATTGGGTAAGAAGCAGGAGTTGGGCAGGTTATACAGTGACAACCAGAGTGTCATACATCTTGCAAAGAACTCTTTATTTCATTCCAAAACTAATCATATACAACTCAAGTACCATTTCATACGGCCAATTTTGGAAGATGGACAGTTGAAGTTGGAAAAGATACACACTAGCCAGAATCCTGCAGATATGTTAAAAAAAGTTGTAACCAGGGAGAAACTAAGAATCTGCTCAGTTTCAATTAGTCTTCAAGTATGATGAAGAAGATGAGAAACAGCTAGGTCCAAAGTGGAGTCATTGTCTAGCAAATAAAGCAGTGGTGGAGTTGATATAATCAGTCTCCAAGTGGGAGATTGTTGGGTGTGGAGCCTGATTATCTTCTGTATTCAAAGGTTTTAGCCGGATGTATACCGCAAGAAGACTATACACCCTTCCATTTCGGGGGGTGCGGGGGGGACTTTTCCCCCCCATGGGGGTCTGGGGGGGCTAGTTTCCCCTAGCTAGGGGTCTGGGGACTAGTGGTCCCCCAGTGGGGGTTCGAGGGTAGCACCCCCGAAGCTAAAAATAGATGTAAAATTGCCTTGTAAAAGTCTAGTGATTTCTAGTCAGTCTGGGCCGTTCATTAGGCGGATGATCTGACGGTATATGTTATGTTTAATTTAGGGTTTTTTGCCCTAGAAGGAAACCCCTCACTATATATGAGGGAATTGTATTGCGTCTATGTATATTTGTATTATGAGTGAGGAAGAGAGAGGAGATTGAGAGCGAAGAGGGAGTTACAACGGATCTATTGTAGGTTGTATCTCTTCAGTTTGCTGGATAATATAATAAAAGAAAGACTGGTTGTTTCTCCGTGGATATAGCCCAAAGTGGGTGAACCACGTATATCTGTGTCTCTCTTGCTTTATGTGTTTTCTGTGTTTATATTTCTGCAATATTTTATGTTTTCCATTGCTCTCTAATATATAATTTTCTAACAATAAAGAGAGAGCCTTCTCTGAGCATCAGGAAGGCTAGGTCCTAATCTCCAAAAGTGGTTTTTGGTTACCTTTGGTTTTTCATTCTTCATACTTCAAAAGAAATATCAGAGTGGTAACATTTTTGGTGACCATACTAGGGACTTCGATCCTCAATCTCATAAAACTTAAAGGAAACCTTAAAAGGAAATCTTGAGCCCCTTAAGGTCATTATTTGAATGAAATTTTCAAAAATTTCATAAAAACAATTTAAAATCTTAAAATTCTGGCTCCTAAGAAGATTCACTATACCAGGGCAAACCTAGAACCAAACCCTACAACTATAGTTGATGACCCAAACAGAATTCTAAGAAAACCAAAAAATGAAGAAACTCAGGCAAGTATAAGTCAGCTAGTCAAAGCAAACTCACTCCCTGAGGGGTTTTCAACTTTAGAGGAAATCCATTTTAGTTTGTCATTTGACCTCTCATTACTTAGAACTAAATATGAGAATGCCATCCATGAAACAGTCTTAGACCCTGAGTTTACTCAACTCTTAGAATCAAAAAGGGTTATCCATCCAGATTTAGATAAATTTGTCTTGGACACTTTTGACAAGTTAAAATATTTGACCTCTACATTGATCAGTATTATAGATAGTGCTTACCTTCAGCAATCCATTGAGCTAGCTACCCTTACTACTACTGCCTCTGAAATTTTTTCACAGTCTTCACTCACTGTAAATACACCTTCTTTTACCACAACTTCAGCAATTGTATCTACCACAATCCAATCACCTAAACTGGTTACTAATCAACCATCCTCATCATCATCTAGTTCACCTCCATTAGTTTCAAGTCCTTCCTCAAGCACCACAACTTTACCCCCTAGTCAAACCAGAATCACAGCAATTGCAAAACAATATGCTCCTCTTATTTTACCTGCACAACTCCATGCCATGCCTGCAGATTATCATGGTAAGATTTTCCTGTTTGATGCTACTAGTCATTACACTGCCCAACAACATGTAAACAAGATGTTTGACTTTTTTCAGTTGCATGATGATAGATGAAGAAAATGTCCAAATGAGGTTTTTTGCCCAAACTTTAACTGGGGATGTCAAGAAATGGTTCAAAGAATTTCTTCCCAACCATATTGCAGACTTAGCCAATTTTCATAGGTTATTCATTGATAGATGGGAGGGAAAGAAAAAACCATTGCAAATACTTTCTAAATATGACAATATTAGAATAATGAGTCAGTTCAAGACTATTACACTAGGTTTAATAATATCTACAATGCAATTCTAGCAAATATTAAGCCTCCACCCGACCTAGCATAATTAAGCTCCCTAATGGTTTTGATGCTGACATGTCATACCAGCTAAGGGAAATAAACCCTGAAACACTTGAACAAATGAAGAGCAATGCTGTTAGTGTAGAGGCCAACCTATTAGCTAAAAAAGCACGAATGAGGAATGAAAAGAAAGTTGTATTTAAAGAGGAATCTTCCACTTCAGATGGAAAAGTAGATATTTTAGCTAACAGTTTAGAGAGAATCATGGATAGGTTAGAAAACATGGAGAGGAAAAATCAATGGGAGAATCAATAGGAACAACAACCCACAATAAGAAACCCAAATTTTAGGAATAACCCTAATGCTAGAAAGAATGGTACACTAGATCAATAGATTAGGCCCCCCTTCCAAGAGAACTATGTTGAGGATTCACAGAACCAAGAAGTAGAGGATGATACCCATGTTAACTTACTAGAAACCAAAGAGGAAGACATTGTTTTTCTTACTCAAGAAGAATAGGAGTTATATATGCTGCAACAGTTGCAGTTAGAATCTGGTGAATCCTTTGATTTTAAACAGGGATATGAGTCATCTATATATGGGGTACATAAGAAATATTGCTTGAGAAGTAAGAAGAATAATGAGACTCCCATTAAAATATCCATCCAAACCCAGACTAAGATAATAAAAGAAGCTTCAGTTAACAAAGTGTTACAAATCCTCCCTAGGGGAACACCTAAGACTTCAACCCCTAAGATTGTAGATATAACCTCCACTGAAACCCAAACAGAGACAATTACTGAAAACAATCAAAATAAGAGAAATCAAGGAAAAATAGTAGAAACACAGACTAAAATGCCTACTACTGAGAAACAGAATAAGGACACACAAACTACACATATTAAGGAAGATCTAAATCAAACAAACAAACCTCAACTCCCTTTCAACATCAAAAATGAAATAACAAAATTAAAGATAACAATTCCTTTGACCGAACTAGTAAAGAATGAATCTTATAGGTCACAGATAATTGAGACTTTGAACATAGGAGAGGGAGAGGATTTTGTTAATTTGAATGATGACTAGCCAGAATTATTGTTTGGCCCTGAGGCCAATGGTATTCATCAGCAAGAGGAAGTTCCTCTTTTTTACATCATCCTAAAAATTCATGATAAAATATTGCATAATGCTATGTTGTACTTAGGGGAATCCCACAATTTGATGCCAAAGGAAATAATGGAAAGACTGAACCTAGACATTACCAGGCCTTATAAGGATTTGTTTTCTTTTGACTCCATCCAGGTTAAATGCCTTGGTCTGATCAAGGACTTATGTGTGAATCTTGTCCAGTGCCCTACAAAGAGCATTTTAATGGACATTGTAGTTGCAGACATCCCACCGAAATATGGAATGCTGCTATCTTGCTCATTAGGAGCAAAACTACAGGGATCCTTGTAGTTGGATATGTCTTATGCCACTATATTTGTTTTTGGCCAACTAAGAAAATTATATAGGGAGACCTTGATGAAATACATGGTCAGTAGTGAGGAAAAGCCACAAAAATTTCCATGCATTCAGATATGGACTCTTTCATCTTATACAATGCAGAAAATGATTATAAGGAAATCACAGCCAAAGACCTAAAATACAGAACAATTGATAGTGAGAACATATTCCATGAATCACTATGGAATCTAGACTTTTATGGATCAGTCAATAGGTTAGGGGCTGGTGGAAGAGTGTGGATCCATAATATGGAGAATAATCATGCTGAGGGACATGCTTTCAGATTGAACTTCAAATGTACCAATAACATGGCCAAATATGAAGCCCTAATTTTACGGTTACAATTGGTTAGGAAATTGGGAGCCAAAAGAGTTTCCATCATGGGAGACTCAGAGATTAATATGAAACAGATTAGTGGTGAATACCCTGTCAACAACCCTAGGCTTGGTCGATATAGGGATATTGTTAGACTTGATCAAAGACCTCCTAGAAACAAACTTTGTTGCCATTCCTAGAAAACAAAACATGCAGGCTCACAGTCTGGCCACCTTTGCTAGTACTTGTAAATTTCCATTTCAACCCAATCATCAATACACTGCAGAGGCAGACATAGGCCTGTTATACCAGACAACCTGAATTATTGGCATATTTTCTCCCAGGATTCTCAGATCTACGATTTCATGAACAATGAAGGTGAATTTCAGAATTGTAGGATAGATAATTACTGTACAGTAGACAATAATATAGAAAGTAGCATAGATGTAAATATTTTTGATGTAGCTAAACCAAATAAATTTACTAGAGTAGAAATAGATAGCTTAGAGAATGTAGAGATTGAAGAAATAATGAATGATGATCCTGAGATACTTAATTTAAAAAATATTTTTTTTCCTAAAGGATTAGTACCCTTAGAAGATTTGTTTGACTCTAATTATGTAGCTAGGAAACCAAATATGGAACCTCTAAGAGCTAACATAGAAGAGGTCAACATAGGGACTGAGGATAAACCAAAACTCATCAAAATATCGAAAGCCTTACCTCCAGAGGAAAAGGTTAAATACATCAATCTGTTTAAAGAGTTCCAGGATGTATTTGCCTGGAGTTATGAAGACTTAAAATATTATGACACTAGCATAATCCAACACAAAATACCTCTAAAACAAGACCATAAACCTTTGAAATAGAAAATTAGGAGAATAAACCCAATTCTTATGCCCTCTATTGAAAAGGAAGTCAAAAGGATGTTTGATGCCCAAATAATAGCCCCCATTAGATACTCATATTGGATTTCAAACTTAGTTACAACTAGGAAAAAGACAAGTGAAATTAGACTTTGTGTAGATTTTAGAAATTTAAATAAGGTCTCGCTAAAAGATAACTATCCTCTACCAAAAATGGACCATATATTGCAGAGTAGTAGGCTCATCTAGGATTTCGTTGTTAGATGGATTCTCTGGGTATAACTAGATCTTAGTCCAACCCGAGGACCAAGCCAAAATTGCATTTACTACTCCAGGAGCTACCTTCAAGTATTTGAAGATGCCCTTTGGATTAATGAATGTAGGTGCCACATTTCAAAGAGATATGGATATAGCTTTTGCCAAGGAGATCCATGATTTCTTAGTAGTATACCAAGATGACATCAAAGTCTTCTCTAAATCTGACAATGAACACTTAGATGGATTCTCTAGGTATAACCAGATCTTAGTCCAACCTGAGCACCAAGCCAAAATTGCATTTACTACTCCAGGAGATACCTTCAAGTATTTGAAGATGCCCTTTGGATTAATGAATGTAGGTGCCACATTTCAAATAGATATGGATATAGCTTTTGCCAAGGAGATCCATGATTTCTTACCAAGATGACAGCAAAGTCTTCTCTAAATCTGACAATGAGAACTTAGACCACCTTAGAAGAGTATTTATCAAAGGCAGAAAATTTGGGATTTCTTTAAACCCCAAGAAAACACTCTTTGGTTTGGAAAAGTTAAAACTATTGGGACATATCATATCTAAATATGGGATTAGAATATATCTTGCTAGAGTAGAGGCCATTTTTACCATTACCCATCCTAGAAACATTAGAGAATTATAGTCATTTCTTGGCAAGATAAACTTCCTTAGGAGTTTCATTTCAAACCTAGCAGAATTGATTAGAGAGTTAAATAACATGCTAAGAAAGGAATCAACACTTAAATGGACAGTGGAGGCCAAACAATCCTTTGAAGCCATCAATGAAGCTTTAACCAAAACTCCAATCCTAATAAGTCCTGATTTTAACAAGGATTTTATCATTTTTCCTTTTGCTTCATAGCACACCATTGCAGCAGTTTTACTGCAAAAGAACAACCAAGGATATGAACAACCAATTGCATTTTTTAGTAAATCCTTAAGAGATGCCACACTCAAATACAATATTATGGAAAAACAAGCTTTAGCTTTAGTAAAGGATGTCAAAGACTTCAGAGTATACATTCTATATTCTCACATTATTGCTTGCGTTCAAAATTCTGTAGTTAAGGACATTTTGACACAAAATGGGCCTGAAGGGAAAAGAGGAAGGTGGATTTCCACAATATTGGAATATGACATAGAGATAAAGCCAACTAAGCTTATCAAAGGCCAAGGTTTACCCAAACTCATGGCTGAATCGAACTGTCAAACCCTTGATATAAACTTTATTAGTGCCCTTGATGATCAAGAAGAGATGGTGACTCCATCGATCAGTGAACCTTTTACTCATTGAAAATGGTATGCAGATATTATATTTGTATTACAAAATTTACAAGCTCCCCCTGGTTTAACAAGAACTAAAGCTAGATTTTTGAAGATGAAGTCATTAAAGTATTGTATTATAGATAATGCATTGTTTTGGAAAGACAGTAGTGGTATTCTTTTGAATTGTTTATTGAAAAATGAAGCTGATAAAATCATGCAAGAGTTTCATGCAGGGGATTGTGGAGGACACTTGTACTGGAAGACTACTGCTGACAAAATCCCGAGGGTTGGTTTCTACTAGCCCACTTTGTTTGCAGATGTTAAGAAACATGTGACATCATGTCCTCAATGCCAGATATTTGAGGGAAAGAGAAAACTTTTACCCTTGCCTCTTAAACCAATTTCCACTGAAATTCCATTTCAACAATGGGGGTTAGACTTCATTGGAGAAATACACCTAGCCTCCTCAGCTCAGCACAAGTGGATTCTGACAGCCATTGACTATTTTACCAAATGGATAGAGGCCATACCTTCTAGCCAAGCCACATACACTGTCATAATCTCCTTCCTAGAAAGTAATATCCTATCAATATTTGGATGTCCCCAGAAGCTCATTACTGATAATGCAACTACCTTTAAATCCAAGAGAATGATATATTTCTGTAACAAGTACCACATCACCCTTGGCAATTCCATAGCCTATTACCCTCAAGGTAATGAACTAGATTGAGTCATCCAACAAAAGCTTGGTCAATATTATTAAAAAAATTATGGAAGATAACAAAAAGACATGGAACAAGAAGTTAGTCAATGCCTTATGGGAAAATAGATTGACTACTAAGAAGTCCATTGGAACATCACCCTATCAGCTAGTTTATGGGATGGATGTAGTTTTCCCATCATCCTTGGGAGTGACAGTGATGAAGATCATCCAGGAATTACAGGTGGAACCAAATGATATTCAGAGAAGAATAAATCAAACCATACATCTATAGTAGACCAAAGAAGAAGTATACATAAAATCACAGGTGATCCGGGAAAAGATCAAGAAAGTCTTTGATAAAAAGACTAAAGAAGATGATTTTTACATAGGAGATAAAGTCCTTAAGTGGGATTCAAGGAGAGAAGATAAAGGCAAGCATGGAAAATTTGATTTTTTGTGGCAGAGGCCTTAGGTCATTTATGGCTACAGAGGCAACAATGCCTTTTTCTTGAGAAACATAGATGGATTAGATCTACTAGGAGGACCTGTTAATGGTAGGATGCTGAAGCATTATTTTTCCATTGACTCACAATAGTTCACTTTACTTTGCATCATTGTACATAACATTGCAGAGTGTAGATTGGATTGGATGGTAATCCTTTGAAGTTGAAGCCACTAGAGAAGGCCTTGAGCTTTGAAGGAATCACTGTCATAAGTATCAATAAAGAAGAATTACAGAAGGACAGTTTACAAGGTAACTATAGTCACAATTCAAAGTCTAATAGTCTTTAGAGTTCTTGACATTTCACCAGGAAATGGCATCCCCATGTGGAGCCAATGTTAGAGTCCTATAGTGATAGGATTCATAATTTTTGAAATGGCATCCCCATGTGGAGCCACTGTTAGAGTCTTATAGTGATAAGATTCATAATTTTTAATTGGGTGAGGTTAAGTCTTGTAATATTGTACATACCTTTTCTTTCTGCAAATGTTTTCCATATTAAAATTTAAAAATGTAAAGAGGGTATGTCCTAAAAGAAATATCAAAGGACCATAAAAATAAGAAAAGATCAAAAAATGAAAAAATATGAACCCCAAACAAAAAAAAGATCATGAAAGTGTGAAAGTCCAAGTGCCACTACTTTTTACTTTATTGTCTTAAATAATGGTTGTGTGAAGCTTGTCATACATGCCACAACCCATGATAGTAAAACTGTTCAATCTTGACTACTTCATGCTTTGAATTTCATGTTTATAGTTAGAGAATAAAAATCTGACCAAACAATTTAATCTTGGCAGATCAGTAGATATGTAGATAAATAAAAGGAGCTCATCAGTTTAATCTGAGCGCTTGGAAGATATAATGCTAGAAGTAGATAGTCTATTAGATAAAATAAAAAGGAAAGAAATGGGTTTGCTAGCTTAAGTGCACCCAACAAAGTGAAGAAAAAGTGTTAGGGTAGGTAAAAGTGTAGGTAGAAGAAAGGTTGCAAAAATACAAGACATTTGAAGCATAAGCACTACTATCATGCTTAACTATATGTTTCAGTGTGCAAGAGCAATTATCAAAGTGAAAAGAATGTTCATAAGCTGATTTTCCTAACTTTCCCTTCATTGCATTTCACCCCCCACTATATACATTAATTTCCCTTTTACCCCTTCATGACTTTCGAAGACACCATTTCCATTCATTCTCACTCCTACCCCTTGGTTTCACACATTTCCTAGCTAATTTACCTTCTACATTCATCCCCCTTCCCCAAAATTCCTTTCCCCAAGTGTGAAACCCTTCTTCCCCTTGGAAAAGTCACTTTCCATTTGTTAAATTCCCTAAAAACCCCAAAAAACCAACTAAACCTTTTATCCTAACTTTTATTTCCTCCTCGCATTAATTTATTAACCCCGAAAATTCATTTTCACCCATGATTCCATAAACCCGCATTATTTCATAAACCCGCAGTTAATCATGGGTTAATTACGCTTAACAGTAATTAATCCCATGGGCCCCACTAAATCCTGCCCGCATCTCTCGTCGTGCAACTGTACCAGGTGATGGATGTTGGATCATCCACCCCCAGATCTAACGACCCTCGCCCATATCGCGCTCGCTCAATGCCCGACCTTTACTGGCCCGAGAGCACGAGATATGGGCAATTTTGCTCAGGCCCATTTTGCTACGTGTCAGCCTCTGCCATACATCGCATTCCCTCAGCAAAATACTGCCCGACCCTCATAAGCAGTGAGATACCCTCCAATACCGCCTCCCTGCCATAAAGCAAAACCGCCACTGTTCATATAATTTCCCCACCAATTCTAACCGCTCCCGGTTAAAAGCCCGCATACCCCATTTTTGGACTTTTTTCACCCGTTTACACTGTTGAAGCCTCCGAAGCACACCAATGCCCTCAGAGCTCCTACGACTAGCTACCAACTATCAAAACCTTCCAAAATGCCATCATTGCACACCTCAAAGCACAGAAGCCTCTGCAGGCCTCAATTTTAGACTAGATTGCAACCCTCACTATAAAATTCCAGGTATTAAGCAGAAAACCAAGAATTTCCCTCTCATTTAAAAATGTACACTAAATTCATGAAATAATTGAATGAATTTGATTGAATCCCTTTAAATTGAGACTATTCCCCCTCCTAAAATACCAAAACCCCTACATGTGAACTGCTAAGACCCTAATCCTCTTACATAATTGTCAAAACTTCACTTCCAATAGCCATATAGCCCAAATTTCCACAAGTTATTACAGAAATGGCTATCTAGACCTCTCTAGATGTCAAACCAGTGACAACCCCTCATTTAGACATTGACCACCTGGCCCTAGCAGACATATACTTCCAAATCAAAGATATAGCCATGCCACGCCACCTTCTCAGAATCCACTGCTGGGCCAAAGATAGGTTCCTAAACCATGCTGATGATATAAACCTTTAGGAATCAAATCTCCCCAAGTATACATTCCTAGAAGTCCACCCATTCCCAGACATAATACATTTCTACCAAGCCTGTTATGTTCCAAGCCATAGGGTTATTGAGGCACCAAACCATGAGATACTATTTACTATTACTATTGAATCCATCAACCAGATGCTGCAAATCCAACCTAGTCTTAATTTGACTCCATTGTCCATTGGACACCTATTGGACTTGTACATCACACTGGGCCCATAAAAGATCAAACAAATATTTCAAAATTTCATCATTGAGGAGTGCCATAGTCCTAAAGACATTCCACCCTATGTAGCCACTATTTTTTTAGAGACTGGGAGGAGAATAATCACCATGATTTCATGCATCCTAGGATGCATATCAGGCGAGTTTGTGGATGAGGTCATCATGGCCTTCTTGTCCATTTTCATTCTAGGCAAGCCTCCTACAATTTTGTATGATTATGCCCAGTTCATTGCAGACAAAATGCATGAACAATTCACTAGACTGCCCACTGAAAGAGTGTTCAAATACTCTTTAGTATTGTTTCATATGTTCCTCTATTACCAGACAGATAAATTCCCTTTGAAGATCTAGAAATTGGACACCAAGGGAAAGGAAAGATTAGTCATCTTCTGGACACCCTTGGTCCACAAGCTTTCCACCTCATACACAGTCTTCATAGACTCTTTTGTACACCCAGTTATGAACATGATGACTTCTAAGACTTAGCCTAGAAGCAACCCAGAAATTAAAAGAGTACTGCAATTAGCCAAGAATAGCAAAGTGGGAGACTAGTACCTCTACTAGAATCACATTGAAATCAGGATCTATGGCTGTGAGCTAGCCCCCTACAAATTGCCAAAATACCTCCCCATGAGGATATTTTCCCTTGAATACTTCAGGAAAATGATAAGTGCAGATGAGGTCAACTTCCTAGCTGCTAGGAAGAAGACATAGTTTAAGATGAAAAACCAAATGGGTCCTTTCATCTGCAACACCAGAGAAGCTGGACCTAAAGCTGATAAGATGCTCCAGGAATTGAAATTAAATAATACTTTCATCTGGCATTATGACTCTCATGGGGTTATAAACAAGCTTAGACAAAAGGTCAAGCTAGGACCTTACATCCACTACCCAAGACCTGACATTGAATAGTACACTAACTAGTTAGAATGGGTAGAGAATACATTAATTGACATGGACAACACAACGGTGGATGTGGAGAACACCATGATTGATTTAGGGAAACAATTTGACCAGAGCTCTTTCCTCCAGGTTCCAGAGTTGGGAGAGCCAATGAACATCCCTCCTATCATTTAGACCCCTCTCAATGAGGAGAAGAATCCTAAAAGAAACAAGGAGGAAGCATCAAGTTCTGCCATGGAGACCACTCATGAGTAGTTCAAGCTAAATGAAAGGCCCAAATTGAATCCTGTGTCTGAACAAGAGGAAAACATTGCATCAGAAGACATCATTGACACTGAGGCAATGGGGCAGAGCAATAAACAAAAAATAGAGATAGCTACATCAGCAAAAACACAAAAACTATCTACTTCAAACACATAGATCATATAGAGATAGAAGAGTGTGGAGGTGTCTTCCTTTGTCAGGCCACCTGACAAGGAAACAGATATCAAAGAAAGATTTAAGGAAATTAAAATGAGGAATGAAAAGCTGAAGGCAGAAACATATCCCAGATACCTGAAGATGACACCACCAAACCATAACAGATTGATGTCAGCCTTTGACATCAAAGAAGGAAAAATGCAGGTGTCCTTCCTACAACCCATTGTACAGTAGCCCAAAACCTCAACAGATTACAAGAAATCCAACTTTGAGGTCTTGGCTAGGGATGTTCATCCCATTGATCAAATAGAATTCCATAAACAGGCTAGAGAAATGATCTTCTCCACCCTCACAGTAAAGGCCATGGTAGCATTCAAACTAAAAGATTCATTGGACAATGTGACAACCTATTATAAACTGGAAAAGGCCTCCTCGAGCGCCAAAGGCACCAGGATAAAGTCCTTGGAGGACTTTTTTATTGAAATGGGCCATGACCCAAAGAACATCAAAGCTGCCAAACAGTTAATCAAGAAGAAGAATGAGGATATTGTAGCCCTCAAGAAATAGCTCAAGCTACCTCAGTTACAGTACCCATAAACAAAGGAAGTCCTGGAAAGCTAGAAAAATCATGAAGAGATGATGGAATTGGTGCTGCAACTCAATGACCATTTGAAGGAGATGGAAAAGGAACTAGAAAGATTGATTCAGCTCAAACAAGCTAGTATTGATAGTTCTCCTCCAACTGTCATTCCAACAGTGATCACACCTGTACCTTCCACTCTAGCAGTAGCATTAGCTCCCACTGGTCCAATGGCCACTGCGTTGCCAGTATCAACTTCGACTACATCAACAATAGCATCAACAACAACAGGTACCACAGGTGAATAATCAAACAAGATGGTCAAAGCAATGGAAGAAATGTCCATTCAGACCAATGAAATGAACAAACTCAAGGAGAAAGTCAGCAACCTTGAACCATATAACAAACTTGCCCAGATTATGCATAAGGAAGAACAACAAAAGGCTGCAAGGATGAATGAGAGGATAAAAGGCCTGGAGAAAGAATTGACCTTGACTGAGCCAATAGGAAAGGCTAAAGAGCAACTATGGGCCAATATTATTGACTTTGTCAATGATATTTGGCCATCTATGTAGGTCATTTTTGAGCAGATTGATTTGATTAAGTAGGAAACATAAGCCATTGAAAGGGTGAAAACAAAACTTGGATATATGCCGGAGGAAGCAAAAAGAATCATCCACTTCCTCAACTCCAAGAATAAATATGAACTGCAAGAGCTTGAGATACCTGATAGGACAGATACAATTTTGGAAGTCAGGAGAGTCCTAACCAAGACGAATTTAGTGTTGAATCTAGAAGATAAGTGTAAAAGCATGCAGCTAGACGTTGACAGGTTCATGGCTAGGTTTGAACTATTGAAGAAAATGGATTACCTAATCCCTTAGTTATAAATGACAAGTTAATGACACAAGAAGATTACAACCAGAAGAGCAGGGAAGTAGCCAAAGAACAGGTGATGGTTGCATCTATGAAGAGCATGCCAATAGGAAAAGTCTTGTACCAAACATTTGGAAACTTGTTTTACCTCCAACATGAGGTAAAACACTTGTTTATTAATAAGCCCACTTTTGCCAAATATACAGAGGCAGATGAAATATACAGAAAAATGATCAATATCCAATTACGAGATGAAGAAAGATGGGAAAAGCTGAATGATTTACTATAGCAAAAACACAGTAAATTATAAATGTATAGTAAAAAGTGAAACAACAGGGTAAAAGGATATTGACAGATCAACAGGGTTAAAGTGTATTGGTTGAAAGAGTATCAGGTGAAAGGTTAAAGTAAAACAGGGCATCCAACGTGAAAGCCAAACATCCTAGCAGCATAAAGGGCTAAAAATAAAAGTCTACAGCCAGCAGAACCAAAATAAAAGGGATAACATCAAAAAGTTCAATAGCTACCTCTATCTTCTTGTAAGAAGATATTTCTTTTTTGCTAGATTAATTCTGAATACAGTTTCAAATATTTTGAAATTCCTTTTGTATAAATACTTCAAAATTAGAAGTATTATGGTGGATTATTTTACATTTGTAGAGTTATTGTGATCTTGAACCTAAGGGTGATTGTACCTGTTGGAAATAATACTGAGAGGGGGGGTGAATCAGTATTATCAAGCAATTTACCAAATCTTCCTTATTTGATCTTTTGAATTATTCTTGCATATCAGTACCATAAAATAATGAGCATGAATAAAGAAAATAGACAGTCACACCAAAGAACACAAGATGTAAGGTGGAAACCCAATGCGGGAGAAAACCACCTGCTGCAATATGTCTCTATCTTCTTTCAAGAAATTCTTTTTACAATGATTTTGTACTGGTGCAGTCCTTTACCAGCACGCAGGCTGCAACCTGCAGAGAGCTACAACTCTCTCTCGTTTTCCAGTCTCTCCTGGAAGGGAGCTACAACCCCCTACTTCTTTTCATGAAGAATCAAATGATCAACAAGTATACAACAGATACAGTCCACTACAGATATCAGATCAGTAATTACAGAAATAACCCATAACACCTTATGAACAGAAATATACAGTCAACAGATCATCTTAAGACAGGGACGCATATTTTCTTTCTGTGACCTGCGACTGGACGCAGTCTACCTTCAACTGTTCTGCGTGCCAACGCACTGTTCCTCTATGCTTTGCTGCGACCGGCGCACCCAGAAACACTATCGCGCCGCGTCTTTTGCTTCAGAGACACACCCAATAACACAGTTGTGCCGCGTCCTTTCCCTCAGAGACGCACCTGAGCCTTTACTGTACTGCGTCCCGGCGCACTTTCCCTTCACTGAACCTGCGTCCCTTCAGATATAAAAGATATGAGGACTTCAGAACCAACCCAAACACTCAGATCCACAGATCTGATCATGCGCCATAGAGATCACAGTTCATTAGAAGATTCGCCTTCATAGATCTGGACTAGATCTCACCAAAAGATATTCAACCAAGATGATGCTGAATCCAAATGAACTCCTTTGCTTTATATAGGCAAGCTTCTCCCCAAAACATGGAACAAAACCACGAGCCGACACCATAGAAACACAAAACCGTCGGCTAGATACCACACAAGAAACCCCCACGTGCTTTTCTCTGCCTTGAAATGTGTGCACTGGGCGGACGCACCTCCTGAACGGCTGGCCTGCGTCCCTGGACGCGGGTTCTGTATGGTATACCTGCGGGGACGCACTTGCTGAACATATTTCCTGCGTCCTTCTTGATTTATCACCTGAATGGGTTTGCCATCAAGGACAACACCTGAATCATAATGCCAACAATCTCCCCCTTTGGACTTGATGGCAACCACATAATCTTCAGCTTCATTCTCCCCCTTTGACATCAAGGGCAAAGGATATGCTCCCCCTATGCTCATGCATCTCCAGATCTGTAACCAGAAATCCATCATGAAGGAGATAGAGACATATTGCAGCTATTTCCAAGATCTCCTTCTCCATAATGCCAACAATGCATTATGTGCTCCCCCTGAGCCTATACCACCAATAGGAAGATGATCAACAGTAAGATGATGCATCAACAACCCCCAGCTTTTGCCTGAGGTATTCAAAAGTGTCCCTGGGCAACGGTTTGGTGAAAATATCAGCAACTTGTTCCTTAGAAGGAACATACTCCAACTTGACCTTCTGTTCAAGTACTTGTTCTCGGAGAAAATGGTACTTGATTGGTATGTGCTTGGTTTTTGAATGCATAACCGGATTCTTTGAGATGCTGATTGCACTTGTGTTGTCACATAAGATAGGGATTGGAGGAGTACAAGTGATTTGATAATCCTGCAAATTCTGCATCATCCAAAGGAGTTGGGTGCAACAAGATGCAGCAGCAACATATTCTGCTTCAGCTGTAGACAAGGCAATTGAACTCTGTTTCTTGCTAAACCAAGAGACCAGTCTGGGACCCATAAAGAACGCACCACCACTTGTGCTTTTCCTGTCATCCACGCTTCCGGCCCAATCTGCATCTGTATAGGCATGAAGAGTAAGATCTGTATCTCTAGGATACCATAAGCCATAATTTTGAGTCCCTTGAAGATATTTGAAAATTCTCTTTACTGCTTGAAGATGAGTCTCCTTCGGATTTGCCTGAAATCTTCCAACTATTCCAACTGCATGCATGATGTCTGGTCGGGTACCTGTCAAATATAGTAAACTTCCAATCATAGATCTGTAGGTTGGTTGATGTACTGCTGCAGATTCATCATTTGCACTGAGACTACATCCTGTGACCATGGGTGTACATACTGGTTTTGCATCTTCCATGCCATATTTCTTCAAAATCTGCTTGAGATACTTGGTTTGAGATAAACAGATTCCTCCTTCCTTCTGTTGGATTTGCAAACCAAGGAAATATGTCAGTTCTCCTAGCAAGGACATTTCAAATTCTTTCTGCATGACTGAGGCAAAGCTTTGACTCATAGCTTCTTCATTGCTGCCAAAAATAATGTCATCTACATACACAACAAGTATTAGCAATTTGTCATTTTCAACTTTTATATACAGATTGCTATCTGCTGAACCTTTTAAGAAACCTTGTTGATGAAGATATTTGTCCAACCGGTAGTACCAAGCCCTTGGAGCTTGTTTGAGACCATAGAGAGCTTTTTCAATCGACATACAAGATTTGGATCATTTCCAAGAATGAACCCATCTGGCTGTTCAATGTACACTTCTTCTTCCAAGTCTCCATTCAAAAAGGCTGATTTCACATCCATTTGAAATACTTTGAAGTTCTGAAAACTTGAGAGAGCAAGGAACATTCGGATGGCCTCAAGTCTTGCAACAGGAGCAAAAGTTTCTTCAAAGTCTATTCCTTCTTGCTGCGCATACCCTTTACAGACGAGTCTGGCTTTGTTTCTAATTACTTCTCCATTTTCATTCAATTTATTTTTGAAGACCCATTTTGTTCCAATAACATTCTTATCTTTTGGTCTAGGAACCAGCTCCCAAGTGTTGTTCTTTTCGATTTGCTCAAGTTCTTCATCCATTGCTTTCACCCAACATTCATCTTTGCATGCCTCTTTCACATTTTGTGGTTCGGTGGAGGAAAGTAATGCCAAATAGCTTGAAGCTTCTGCAACTGTTCTTCTAGTTTGTATACCTGCTTCCTTTTGTCCCATGATCTGAGATTCTGGATGGTTCTTCTGAACATATCTGGATGGAGTCTTTTCTTCTATTCTTGTCCGTTCTTCTGCTTCTTCGTGAGGTTCTTCTTGAGATTCTTCTTGAGGTTCTTCTTCTTCATCATTCTGTCTTTGAGGGTAGCTCTCATCTTCTTCGATGTCTTCACGATGTATTTGCCTAGGAATATATCCCTTTTCATCAACCACTACATCAATGCTGTCAACAATTCTGCCAAGTCTTTTATTGTAGCATTTGTATGCTTTGCTATGTGGAGAATAGCCAAGAAGAATGCCTTCATCTGCTCTAGGATCAAGTTTGCCAAGCTGCTCCTCAGTATTCTTGATATAGCATTTGCTCCCAAATATTTTGAAGTGCTTTACCGAAGGAGTTTTACCACTCCAGAGCTCATGAGGGGTTTGAGTGCTGTTCACCCGGACATTTGTCTTGTTGAGAATAATAACCGCAGTATGTGCAGCCTCACCCCAGAAGGTTGCGGGGTTCCTGATTCATCAAGCATAGCACGAGCCATTTGTTGGATTGTTCTGTTCATTCTTTCAACAACTCCATTTTGCTGAGGCGTTCTAGCTGTAGAGAATTCTCTCCTTATCCCATGTTCATCACAGAAATCGAAAAATTCATTTGAAGTAAATTCCCCACCTCTGTCAGATCTGAGGCACTTAATTTTGTGACCTGATTCATTTTCATCCAAGGCTTTGAAGGTTTTGAATTTTTCGAATGCTTCATCTTTGTGCTTCATAAGACCTAACCAAACAAACCTGGAGAAATCGTCAATAAATAATATCAAGTATTCCTCTCCTCTAGGTGTTCTTTTTCTGAATGGTCCACATACATCTGTATGTACTAGCTCAAGAGGCATGCTGGCTGATCCTTCTTTCTCTGGAAAGTTAGTTCTGGTTTGTTTTCCAAACTGACATGATCTGCATATGGTGTTGTCAGGAATTTTGATATCTGGAAGATCGCGAACTGCCTGATATTTGCAAGCTTTCCTTATTTGTGAGAAGCTTAGATGTCCCAACCTTCGATGCCATAACCAGTGCTCTTCATTCTTGCTTAGATAGCATTGTTGTTGTCCTTCATCAAATATGTATAGATTATTTGGAGTTCTCTTTCCTTTGAGAACTGTTTTACCTGTATCAAGATCACGAACAAGGCATCCATTTGATCTGAATATAACCTCGGTTCTTTGATCACACATCTGGCTGACACTTAGTAGATTATGCTTCAATCCATCAACAAACAAAACATTTCCAGCCTTAACATCTTCTTTTAAAGGAGCAATACCTTTTCCTTTTATAGTTGCAGGAGTATCATTTCCAAAAGAGACTTTCTTTCCCTTTTCTAAATTAGAATAAGACTCAAGTTTTTCTTTATCACCTGTCATATGCTTCGAACATCCACTGTCAATGTACCATAGATTTTCTTGTCCTTCTGCATAAAATGCTATCCCACATCTTTCTGTTTGAGGTTCCTTTATTCTCCATGTTTTGGCGCCTGAGGTTTGTTCCTTTCTTTCCGGAAACCTGCTTCTGCATTCAAAGTCTTTATGTCCAAAATTATTGCAAATAGAACATTCAACTTCATTTTCAAGAGCTGAAAAGTTGTTATAGGTCCTTTTTGTAATCCCTGTCATACTTCTTTGTTTTTGAGCTTCCCTAGTCATGATTGTTTTATACGCAACACATTGAGCTGCTTTGTGACCAAAGTTATGGCAAGAAAAGCATTGTCCATTGAAGAAGCTTCTGCGATTATTGGATCTACCAGCCAACTGATTGTAATTTCTATTTTCATCTATTCTTGAACCAAATTGAGAAGATTTTACCTGTGGCTGGTTGTGGCTTTTGTTCACCCTTAAGCTGGATTGCCCCTGATAGTTTCTGCTTGACATTTGTCCTTGCTTTACCTGATGATCTTCCTTGTGCTCTTGCTCATTTCTTCTTGCTGCATCAAGATAACTTTTTGAAGTGGATGCTTGAGAAGTTTCTCCATTATAGCCCAAACCTGTCTTATTTAGTGGAGACCGCTGCACACTGATAATCTCATCCAAAGTTTCAGATCCTTTGACAAACTTGAGATTAATAGTTTTTGTTTTCTCAATTTCTTTTCTAAGACCAACAATTTCACCTTCTAATTTTTCAAGATGTTTTTCCTTTTCATCAATTTGGAATTGTAGAGTATCAATAATCATGTTCTTTTCTTCTATGCATCTCTTGAGTCTAGTAATTTCATCATAAAGGTTATCCACATCTACAGCATCCTCATAATCATCATCTTCAAATGCCATTAACAACCTATATTTATTACCTTGTTCATCTTCATCACTGTTTGATAAACCATCACTATCTTCATGGGTGTAGTAGCTTTTCTTATTTGCGCTTTGTTTCTTGTTCCATCTAACTGGTTCCTTTCCTTTATCCTTATAAGAGCATTTTGCAGCATAATGACCTACTCTTCCACAAGCAAAGCATTTGAAAGGTAGCTTACCTCTGAACCTTCCAGAACCTCTTTGAAGATTTCTGACAAAATTTGATTCTTCTTCCTCTTCTTCTGGATCATGGCTTGCTTCATAGTAATCTTCTTTGCCTGATGCTTTAAAAGCAGCCTCCCTTCTGTCTGATGGTCCTCCCTTTCTCATTTCATAAGCAGTTAGAATTCCATGTAGCTGAGACATAGTAAGAACACAGAGATTTTCTTTTTCTTCTATTGCAGATACTTTGGATTCAAACTTGGGGGATAATGATCTTAGAATCTTTTGAACTACTAGAGACTCCTTTACTTCTTCACCCAAATTTTTCATACAATTTACAATCTCATCTACCCGAAGAAAATAATTAGCCACACTTTCATCATTATACATCTTGAGAGTCTCATATTGAATTCTGAGAGTTTGAAGTTTGGCTTGTTTTACCTGTTCATCTCCTTCATAGCTTGTGATCATTTTGTCCCATATTTCTTTTGCTGATTTGAAGTGCATTACCTTCATGAATTCTGTTTGGGATATACTTCCTAATAGAGTACTGACTGCTTTTGCATTTGTTTCATACTTCTTTTTCTCAGCTGGATCTGTAGGAGTAGCTGAAGGAAAAGCATAGCCTGTTTCTACAATGTCCCAAACTTCAGTACCAAGAGATTGAAGATATGCAGTAACTCTTACCTTCCAATAATTGAAGTTTGTCCCATCAAAAACTGGTGGCCTGATTGATGCTTCTCTCTCGTAGTTGCTCATGATGAACGATCTACCTTCAAGCGATCAAGCTTTTCTGAAGGACCTGCTCTGATACCAATTGTTGGAAATAATACTGAGAGGGGGGGTGAATCAGTATTATCAAGCAATTTACCAAATCTTCCTTATTTGATCTTTTGAATTATTCTTGCATATCAGTACCATAAAATAATGAGCATGAATAAAGAAAATAGACAGTCACACCAAAGAACACAAGATGTAAGGTGGAAACCCAATGCGGGAGAAAACCACCTGCTGCAATATGTCTCTATCTTCTTTCAAGAAATTCTTTTTACAATGATTTTGTACTGGTGCAGTCCTTTACCAGCACGCAGGCTGCAACCTGCAGAGAGCTACAACTCTCTCTCGTTTTCCAGTCTCTCCTGGAAGGGAGCTACAACCCCCTACTTCTTTTCATGAAGAATCAAATGATCAACAAGTATACAACAGATACAGTCCACTACAGATATCAGATCAGTAATTACAGAAATAACCCAGAACACCTTATGAACAGAAATATACAGTCAACAGATCATCTTAAGACAGGGACGCATATTTTCTTTCTGTGACCTGCGACTGGACGCAGTCTACCTTCAACGGTTCTGCGTGCCGACGCACTGTTCCTCTATGCTTTGCTGCGACCGGCGCACCCAGAAACACTATCGCGTCGCGTTTTTTGCTTCAGAGACGCACCCAATAACACAGTTGTGCCGCGTCCTTTCCCTCAGAGACGCACCTGAGCCTTTACTGTACTGCGTCCCGGCGCACTTTCCCTTCACTGAACCTGCGTCCCTTCAGATATAAAAGATATGAGGACTTCAGAACCAACCCAAACACTCAGATCCACAGATCTGATCATGCGCCATAGAGATCACAGTTCATTAGAAGATTCGCCTTCATAGATCTGGACTAGATCTCACCAAAAGATATTCAACCAAGATGATGCTGAATCCAAATGAACTCCTTTGCTTTATATAGGCAAGCTTCTCCCCAAAACATGGAACAAAACCACGAGCCGACACCATAGAAACACAAAACCATCGGCTAGATACCACACAAGAAACCCCCACGTGCTTTTCTCTGCCTTGAAATGTGTGCACTGGGCGGACGCACCTCCTGAACGGCTGGCCTGCGTCCCTGGACGCGGGTTCTGTATGGTATACCTGCGGGGACGCACTTGCTGAACATATTTCCTGCGTCCTTCTTGATTTATCACCTGAATGGGTTTGCCATCAAGGACAACACCTGAATCATAATGCCAACAGTACCATTTTGAAGTCAACAGACTAGAGCAAGTAATAAAATCATTTCGCTAGAGGATTCATGAGATGAGCCATTTGCAGTGAAGTACTTTCCTTGTGTGATTGTGTTACTTTTCTTATGTGTTTTCATAATCTTAAATGTGTTCTAAAATCTAAATGAATTAACTGGAAATATTACTCAGAATTTGTTTAATTACACTCTGTTTTGTACAGTTATTTATTTACATGTTTTCTTCTGATACCCAGATTTGAGAACCCTTAATTTCTCTCCCATCCTAGTGACTTCTTTCATTCCTTCCAAAGTCCGGCCTAGGGAACCCTTAATTTCTCCCTGGATCCAATTTGAAGCCATTCACCATTTAGCCTTTGAGATCTGCAATAACTTATATATCTTTCCCTTTAGACACTGTTTTTAGAACTAATTCCAGTCTTTTTTGTCAGACATCTGACTCCATAGCCCAATGGTAGAAGCCAAACCTCTTTTCATCTAAGTAAAGTGCTCACACCACCAAATTTCTGAAACAAAACCCAAGTGCAAGCAATAACTTGCCTAAAATCATCTTAACTAAAACAAAGTTAAATTATAAAGAAAGAGCACTCTCTGAGCATCAGGAAGGGTAGGTCCTGATCTCCAAAAGTGGTTTGTGGTTACCTTTGGTTTTTCTTTCTTCATACTTCAAAAGAAATATCAGAGTGATGACATACCCCTCAACCCCAATCGAAACAACTGTGTTGCCTTGTCTTGGAATGTGTGTCAATCGACCAAGTGTTTGGCAGATGCTACATTTACAATCAAGTTGGTGTGAAACCAAGATGAGCTGAAAACTGAACAATACTTCTGGAGGTGTTAGACTTGCTTTTCATGAACAAGGTCCATTAAGAGAGCTAGAGTTCTACTAGTGTGTCGCCAAGTGTTATAACAGCTACAGCCACCCTCCAAAATTTTACCTTAGCCTCATTTTGGAGCCTCCCTTTCAACCTTCACAGTAGCTTGCCTTGCTTCGTCAAGTTCACAAGCTTCAGTTTCTTTCTTGTACAAATGCAAACTATCGATCACAACTTGATCCATTCCCCTCACAATTTGTTCACCCAAACTTGGTCGAGCTGTAGGCTGAGCAACTTCCCCTTGAAAATTGCACATTTTTGGAGGGAAACCAGCCTTCCCTCAAGAAAACACTCCTAGTAGGATTTGTGTGAATTTCCCCAGCAAAGGCATCCCTTATTTTTGGGATCTATGTTTAGTAGTGGGAGGTTACATGCAAGGAGCAATTCTGAAACCTCCCACCAAGTGTCACTTCCCATAGATTCATGGCATGCACGTCACAACCTAGATGTTATCAAAACTCATCATCCAGACACTGCAGAGCTCATTCCTCATATCAACCTTGTAGCTTTGACATCCCACATCACATCTAGGAGTAGTTAGAACATTCAACTCAACTGTTTTGGGTAAGCCCACTTCCCATGCCTTATGCTGCATTTCTCTGCTTTTTGTGTCTTTGCTTGTGAAAGTATTGTTTGCATGATTGCTTTGAACGCTTGC
This sequence comes from Pinus tabuliformis, assembly GCA_031772625.1. Taxonomy (NCBI): domain Eukaryota; kingdom Viridiplantae; phylum Streptophyta; class Pinopsida; order Pinales; family Pinaceae; genus Pinus; species Pinus tabuliformis. The sequence goes on from CM062818.1 coordinate 1,332,408,178, forward strand.
TATTGTTTACATATTTACTAGCTTGTCCTAGCTCCATTTAAGTTTTTGTTGCTATCTCACTGCTATCGCATGCATGACATTGTTTTGCACAGACTTTCACCCAACCAACAAACTACCTCACCCACATGCATGTTTATTTGTTTGTTGAATCTTTAATTCATGTTTTTCATGCACTTCCAAACACTTCTTCTATCACTTAGTTTCGCCATGCATTTATTGTCTTAGTTTCTTTTAGTTGCCCATCGGTGAGTCGATCCAACCTTGGCCCGGACTCTGCCTTCACCAAGGCTACATTGCACAATCTAGGGAAGGAAGGCTCACCTTCCTTTCCATATTTGCACATTCCTGCCCAACACTATCCTCTAGGACTATTTTGCGCATTTCTGGAGGATAGTGGCTACTTGGCCCAAGAAACTGTGCAAATCTATCCCTAGGCCAGCAGTCCTTCCCAGCTGAAATTGTGCATTGCGCAATCCCAGCAGTCAGTAGCCAGACTAGAATATGCATTGCAGAGTTCCAGCAGTTAGCTAGTCTCCCAATAGCCTAGACTATGCCTTGTGTAGTTTTGGCAGTTGGTCTCTGCACCTCTCGGCCGAAATTGTGCAACCTTCATGATCATGCACCCAGGTATGTTGCAAGTCAGTTCTCATGTTCATTTTGGTTTTCGGCTGATAGATTGCTTGCCATGAGTGTTTCCATGTCTCCAAGAATACTAGATGTTCATCTACCTCTTAGCAATATAAGTACAATGGCTTCCAGGAGAGCAGAGACGAAGACAATGTTCAAAGCACACTTGTGGATGCAGTCGATCAAGTATCCATGGACTTGCCTACCCACGAAGACCTCAAGTTGTTTGCAGACAAGGAAATCAAGATATGATAGTAGCAACATCACAACGAGCAGCATCATGAACAACAACTCAAGTCATCATACCAAATGCAACAAATTCAAGAGGAGGGTTGTTGACAACATGGAGGCGGAAAAAGGTTGCAAGCTCAAGTAGGTCCATTGATGATGAAAGCAACTTTCGAGACGCTGGCTATGAAGTGATGGCACAACATGAAGACCGTGCAGAGGTAGAATATGGAAAAAAAGAAGGATATTCATGTGTTGAAGCAGAAACTTAGGAAGAACATGAAGTTGCACAAATAGACAAATGAGTTGCAATAGGAACAGGAACAATAGTGGGCGCAACATGCACTTACGGATGAAACTGCACCCGTACAAGTTAAGAATCCATCTGAGCAGCTGACATGGAGCAGACATGGTGATAAGTGTTGTTGATCACATGCAATGGATTCAATAGCATGCATGTCATTGAGCGCACACATTCAATCCAACCCATTCAACACACTCACCAAGGTGAAGACAAGAAGCAATTCCAAGTGGGGTTGAACATGTACTTCAACAAGTTGATGTGCATGACCACCAGCACACACTTGAAGATCAGCACAGACACAATCCATCAGTGTGTTGCCAGTTCAATGGTACCCAAAAAGACCATGCGCATGTTAGTAGATGAGTTGGATGAAGGGGACGAACCAATGCACCGGTTGCAATGGAGGCAAGAGTTCGCTTCAGCAAGATGTCACCATGAGGTGTATGCACACCATCACAAATGACCAAGCTTGGCATCAACTCACCACCTTCACCATCACAGGCATGTCAAAGAGTTCGTCTCATCACAGCAGACCGAGTGTCACTGATGTCTTGCAAGGCTTGCTCAAGCCATGTTGTCTCACATGAGTACATGTGCATTGTAATGTTGAGTCATGTCAAGTTTAAGTCAACTGTCAATGGTTGGATGTAACTGTCATAGAGTAGGCGAAGAGTCATGAGGTTAGTTGAACTGTCACAAAGGGGAATGTCAAGGGTCACCCCACCCTTTGCTATAAATAGTCCCTCATAACTCATTGTAAAGGCTTTTGGTCAGCCAAGCTTCTGATAAGACTATCTTGGATAAAGCTTGGATAGTATTGTAACGCGCCTTGGCTTCTCCATTGCATAGAGCTAGTTCATATATTTGGAGGAGCAAGCGGATGTGGCTATAATGTTCCACTATTGGGGCTAGTAGGTTTACATGGTGTATTGTATGATTGTGACTTACACTTCTTTATGTAATAAGAGGCAACACATTTTCATGCATATGTTGTTATTGTAGTTGGACTGCTCCAGTTTCCTTAATGATATATGTTGTTTAACTTATGTACTTTTGTATGAAATTATATGAATCTTGTTGTTAATGTGTTGCATATGTTGTTAATGTTGTCACCATCCGTGTCGACTGCTTTGCCAGAAACCAGACAAACCTTTCACGTGAAACTTGTTGTAACAATCGTCACACTCATCTTAGACTGATCCGTGAGTGATGTACGTGTTATCTTACCTTGTATGATGTGACTACCACATCTGAGTGGACTTCTCCAACAGAAGATGCGAATGTCGTATTGTGTTGTGCGTTCCTAGCTGATTTGGGATTGATCCCTTTCAACCCGGAACTCACCTTCACCTTCTTCTCCCTTCAAAGTGCTAGAACCTCTCATACACCTTCCTTGAATCACTGTATCAGTCACACCCTTGCTATTGATAGAGTTATCTTACTTGCCTCTGTGCGACATCGCGGTCAAGGCATTACCTTACGACCCACTGCTGGGATTCCTACACCAAATGGTCTGAGGTCTAATTGGGACTTCTTACTAGGGATATCCCCTTGACATGTTTGTGGGTCCAACACCATCAAAAACCCACAAAAACAAATGAAACGTGAGAGGACACTACGTCCCTTTAGAATGTTGAAGAATCTAGGGTATCTGAGATATAATGAGATTCTTCTACCAAGTATAAGAATTTTTGAAGCAATTTTTACTTTTCTTATTACCAAAATCTTCTCTTATTATTATTATCAATGTGTGTTTTCTTACTTCATTAAATAGTTACCAAAATAAAAGAGACAAGAACACAAGATGTTGGCTCTCTGCCAAGGAAAAACCTCTCTCTCTTGGAGAGGAAAACCTTCTGCAAATTTCTCTTATTAAAGCTTCAATTGACAAATGCCAAACCCTAGACCCTTGACAAGAATATCCTATAAGCACAACTTAAGCCTTTCCTTTTGATCCAAGATCACTTCCTCTTGCAACACTTTGTCCTCCTTGTTTGTCTTCCAACAGCTAATAGATTTACTATAGCAACCCTAGTTTGAATGCCCTATAAGCGAAATTCTTTTTTTCTTCCTTCACTTGAGATGGAGCCTTCCTTAATAAAGGAGAGTATCTTGTTACTAACCCCTACGAGCTCTATTTTCTTCACTGTGATTGTATATTTGGAACAATAATAGTATGTCTTCCTTTTCCTTTGCACGTGTGGAGGATGCCTTCAAGAATTGAAGCTTTGTATGCTCTCTTACCTTTGCTTGAGTATCCCTCTTCTTTGGTGGAGTAAGAGGCCTAATTGGAACTCTTTTCTAGCCCAACCAAACATCTTCATATCACTGCACAAGGAGGTCAGATATGGCAGTAGAATGAGCCTCCCTTTCTTCGCTCGTGTGACTATAACTAGGCCAGAAACAAACCTTGTGAACTTGATGTTCTATCCCTCCTTCTCTACAAGAGAGACGCCTTCTTCATCCTTTTCTGTACCCTTTTCTCTTCCTTTTTCCTCGCTAATTTTAGAGGTGACTTGATGCCTTTTGGTGAGGACGAGTGACCCTATATATAGTGGTCTATCCCTCCTTTTTAGCCAACTTGACTTTGGAGATGTGAATTACTCCCTTTTATGAGGCCGACATGTGTAGGAGGCTTGTGAATTTTCTTGGACGTCTACCTTGGACTATAATACATAAATATACATTGTGTAGCATGCCCTTACGGTTATTTAACATTTATTTTGACTCTTTGACTTTCCTATAGCACATTGACATGTGCTAGACATATGCAATGAGAAAGAAACTAATTTTTATAATTTACGTAAATAATATTTCTTTTCTTTTACAAACAAAAATATCAAAATTACATTTATAAAGACTGAACCTAGTTACACTTTCTTCAACGCTCCCTCTTAACTAGGGAGGTATTCATGAATCATTAAAAGGTGTTTGGAATTTTTCAATCTAAAGAATTCACATAATAGAAATCGGATTGTCAATCCATTTGTTATGGCATCATAATAAGCAACATTGTTTACACAATAAGGCCTTGACTGACAACTCTTCTCTCAATATATCAGAGCACAATGTTGGTGAGACCAATGATTATAGACACCTTCATCATTGTCTCTTAAGGTACATATCCACCCAGGTGTTCACTGAGTATGACCTTCTTGGACTATTCTTATCTTGGGTTCCCAACCCTCAGAATATCGATCCTCTTGCCTACTCTTGTCCTGGATGCCCTACACATCCTCAAAGAGTATTGAATGCCAGATGATTAACCAAGCCTCCATTATTTCTTCCAAAGTGAAGACAAGAATGTTGTTTCTATCTCTTCCTCTGAGCTATGGAAGATATGCCCATTCCTATGAAGGAATGTACCCAAGCTCCCATTGAACAGGAACTTGCACAAGCTACCTCTTAATCAGGGACTTGTGAGAGCTCCCTCTTAACTAGGGACACTCCTATACATCAACAACATTCTTCTTGTGGGACATTCAACTTCTTAATCACTTTCTTTCCTTGATGTCATGAAATTTATTTGAGCTTCTTCTTTGTAGGGCATCAACCATCAATCATTTTCCTTCATAGTTCGTCATGCCACTATTTTCTCCATGGAAAGTGGCCTTCTTGATACATATCTGGAACCTTCGTCACATTGATTACTTCTTCCTCATCATGTTTCTTTCATGAATTTCCATCCACCACATGAATGCTAGTTGTACTTGCACTTACAATCCTTGTTCCAGTAGCCCTACATGAACTCATCCAAATATTATTCAAGAAATCAAGTCATAACATTAAATCAAATAGTACCTTACAAGATGGATTTCTATCATGAAATATAGTTGTCTTGAATCATTAGCATCCTACATGATCATATCTCTAAGTCTCTTCCAAGTGTTAAGGGTCCTTCGATCTTTTCTTCCTTTGTCAGAATTCTCATGCCTTCTTCTAGGAGATGCTTTCAACAAATTTGTCGAGTGTTGATTCCTAGTGTTCATGGTGTCCTTTTATCCCTGATCTCTTTTCCCATATGCTTCTTTATAGTTTCTCTTATCAATCACCTCATACTTCATATGAGGACATTCCTCATGTTGAACTTTATCAATGTGTAAACCATGCCTTCGTGCATATTCTTCAATGAAAGAGATCTACCCTATTCTTGATCATGCTACTAGAGAAATTCAACATGCTATAAATGATGAAATGATAAAACTGTGGATTCTCCGGTCAATTATTCAAATGATGAAATGAATTTAAATGAAAATCTAGATGCATACATACCTCATATTACTTCTTTATTTGATCATCTCAACTTCCTTGAACAACTTCCCTGATTGAGATTTCCTCAATCTCCTTTTACTTTGCCATATCTTTCCTTGCCTACATATGATCCTTTCTTGAATTCCCATAGATGAAATTCCCATCAAGACATATGCCTTTTCTGAAGATCATGAAACTTCTATTGAATATTTCATCGAAGGATCATTGTAGTCCTCATCCTGCAAATGTTCCTTCCTGTTAATGTTAGTGTATTTCTAAGATGAATCTGCTTGATCGTGATCATTCCTTTATGCATTGATGAGGTCATTCAATGGCTACATCCTTCCTATATGAATTTATTTATCTGACTTATCTCTACATAATGATCCTATATTCCCAAAGATACCATTATCATAAACAATGTGTTCTATCCTACTACTACATGTTCCCATAATAACCAAAACTTTAAAGAATACTTATGTGAAGAAGTTGATCTCAGTCATAGAAGAGATCTGGAGGGTCCTCCTTCTTCTGCTTCTTTTCTTCTTCTTTCACTTCTTGGGTAATGTGGTATTCTTCTCATTTCCCCTTATTGTTGTCCTTCTAAAATTTGGGACAATCCCTCTTATATTTTCCATACTCTTGACAACCAAAGCATTGGATTTTACAAATATCTCTTTTACCCTTTCTTTGTGGACCAAACTTGGCAAATTTTCCTCTTCTCTTAGCCATAGCAGTAAATGCTTTCTCCTTTGATCCCACATCATATTTAGCTTTGAGTCTAGTCTCCTCAACTTTTCATAGAGAACAAAGTTCATTTAGTGGGGTAGCTTCCTTCTTGGCATATATACTTGATGTGAAGTTGCCCCATTCCTCAGGTAGTACATCGAGTACCAGAGTAGTCATTTCTTTGTTAGACATAACTTCTCCTAGCTATTGTAGTTGAGCTCTCATCTCAAATATTTTCATGAAGTAGGGAGATATTCCTTCTTCCTTGGACATATTCATCTTATACAATTCATTACGCAATGATATCACTTCTACAACTGTACGAACTTAGAATAGCTCCATCATCTTATCATAGATTTCTTTAGATGTTTCAAATTTGGAAACATAAGGAATGCGAGGGTCCTTGATGAATTCTATCATAATCCTTTGAGCCCTTGTTTCATCATTATTGTAATTTTCTAGGGCTTGAGTTTGTTCCTTAGCAGGAACAATGGTACTCCCTTTGATGTAGTCCAAAAGTTCATTCTCCTTTAGAAATAGATCAATCCTCTTTTTCCATGCAGGAAAATTAGCAGTCTCAACCAATTTGTTGATTTCCTTTCAAAAATACATTTTTATATTTTCATAAGATGACATAAAAATACTTACCTGAGAATGTTTTTTATGAAGATCTCTTTCTTCTTTCTTGAGGATCTGATTATTTTTCTTCTTGGATCTTAGAGATCTTCAAAATTATTTATTCAAGGTGCCTTGTGAGAGAATGATTTGTGTTGAATACTTCCCATGTATAGAGGCCTTTAATGATTAATCTTGATCTAGAGTGATTTTTTTTTAGGATGGATACTCTTCTTGAATGAGCCTTCTTGTGGATTCCTTTAGATGGAAGCCTTTCTTCTTTCTTTGTTCCCAGGATGGTCGTCCTTCTTAATGGATCTAGGAGAGGAGATGGTAATTCTCCTTGTCTTTGATGGATCTAGAACCCTTGCTTGAAGATGTGATGCTTCAATATTTGTATGCCTTTCCTTATTAATATTGATGATTCACCCTTCTATGTGTTCTTGAGATGCCCTTCCTTGATGTGTCACCTTAGCTTTGATACCATGTTGAAGAATCTAGGGCATATGAGATAATGAGATTATTCTACCAATGATAACAATTTGTGAAGTAATTTTTACTTTTCTTATTACCACAATCTTATCTTATTATTATCAATGTGTGTTTACTTACTTCATCAAATAGTTACCAAAATAAAAGAGACAAGAGCACAAGATGTTGGCTCTCTGCCAGGGAAAATCCTCTCTCTCCTAGAGAGGAAAACCCTTCGGCAAATTTCTCTTATTGAAGCTTCAATTGACAAATGCCAAACCCTAGACCCTCGACAAGAAGATCCTCCAAAAAAAGTGAAGCCTTTCCTTTTGATCTGAGATCACTTCCTCTTGTAGCACTTTTTCCTCTGTTTTTGTCCTTATTCAGGCAACTGATAGATTTACTGTAGCAACCCTATTTTGCATGCCCTAGAAGGGACATTCTTCCTTTCTTACTTCACTTGATATGGAGCTTTCCTTAATCAAGGAGAATATATTGTTACTAACCCAACCGAGGTCTCTTTTCTTCACTGTGATTTCATGTTTGGAACAATAGTAGTATGTCTTCCTTTTCATTCACACATGTGGAGGATGCCTTTAGTAATTGCATCTTTGTCTACTCTCTTAACTTCGCTTAAGTAGCCCTCTTCTTTTCTTGAGTAAGAGGCCTAATTAGAACTATTTTCTAGCCCAACCAAGCCTCTTCTTATGAATATATTAGGAGTTCAAGTATGACAATAGAATGAGCCTCCCTTCACATGTGTGACTGTAAGTAGGCCAAAAATACACCTTGTGAACTTAGTCTTCTATCCTTCCTTCTTCGCTGCAAGAGAGACACCTTGTTCGTCCTTTTCCATGCCCTTTTCTCTTCCTTCATCCTCGCTAATTTCAGAGGTGAATTTCTGCCTTTTGGTGAGGACGAGTGACCCTATATATAGTGGTTTGTCCCTCCTTTTGAGCTGATTTGATGACTTTAGGATGACTTGACTTTGATATGCGAATTAGTCCCTTTTATGAGGCCAAAATGTGTAGGAGGATTTCAAATTTTCTTGGAGGTATTTGTTGGATTCTAATACATAAATACACATGGTGTAACCTACCCTTAAGGGTCTTCAACAATTACTTTGACTCTTTGAATTTCCTATAGCACTTTGACATGTGCTAGACCTATGCAATGAGAAAGAAACTCATTTTTATAATTTACAAAAATAATATTTCTTTCCTTTTACAAGTAAAAAAATCAAAATTACATTTATGAAGATTGAACCTAGTTACTCATTCTTCAACATATAATTCCACAACTCGAGCCAAAAAGAATACATAAACAGTAACACTCCATGAGTGGGAGGTGCCACCAGAACAAAAATGGTGTCCCCCGTGCACCCCTGTGCCCTGAGTCCATAGACTCAGCCTTGATCATTTACCAACAACCTTACTCTCCACAGGGCTTGCCCAGACAATTCAAGCTTAAAATGTGAAACCCAATTATCAACATGCAGAGGAAACATCATGAGAAAACACGGGAAACCAGTAAACATGACCATGCGAGAAATGATATTGTCGGAAAAGATAGAAATCGACATTACATAGTCGAGAAGGCCAATATTTCCAATCACAGAAATTGCTAATTTAACCAGAGTTTCGTTTCCCCTCTGGACACGAGGCTTATCACGAGTAGCAACCCCCAACCCAGGTTACAAAGATAGCATTATAACATACCAAACTCTATATGCCAACCTCGAACAAAGAAATGCAACATGTGGGTGATCTAAATTGGAGAAAATTAGTAATGTTGTGCTAATTCCCCATTCATAAATAAACCCAATATGCTTATCATTTTCTTTTCAAGTGATTAAGGATTCAAAAACTTTTGCAATTAACAGATTCCCATGAGTGTTTCTTATGTAAATTTTATAAAAAATTTAACATAAAAACATATACTGAACATATGCTGAACAACAACAATATAATAACAATGAACATGAAATTACAACACACAACAAGCACATGATAAAGAGTTCATCCCTCCTGGGCTACGTCTCCTTGGTCCAACTTCCAATGGCTTGGGCCTCTATATTATGCTAAAATTACAACAAAAGTGTGTTTACAATGCTCATATGCCTCTCAAACCTGTCTCCATGAGTTTAGAATACCAAAAACTGCTAGAATTGACTATTTTTGCATCCAAATGTCACAAGGGAAGCATGCACTTGTCTTATTGTTGGACATTTAGGTGTAGGTAAAACAATGGAAAATATTCAGAGGTATTTTTACTAGCCTCATATGCTTGAAAGTGTGTCACATTTGATCAGAGGTTGTTCATGGTGTGTAGTCAGTAAGCCTAGTAACAAAAAACTAGGATTGTACACACCACTTTTAGTGCCTTCAAGACCATGGGAAAGTGTTTCTATGGATTTTGTAGGAGGTATTGCTTTGTCAAGGAAAGGTCGTGATTATTTGTATGTAGTTGTAGATAGGTTTAGAAATATGTGCATGTTAATGCCTTGTAAAAAGCAA